>QEOT01005130.1:7644-29101 GCA_003123785.1 Pterocarya stenoptera | reverse complement strand
GTTGGGAAACAATCTTGAGAGCATGGCTAATGCTGAGTGGACCCTGTTAGATCGACAGGTTCTAGGAATTTTTCGGCTGTTCTCCAGAACAGTGGCACACAATGTCAGTAAGGAGAGAACTGCGGTGGATCTCATGACGACTTTGTTAGGTATGTATGAAAAGCCGTTGGCGAACAATAAGGTGCACTTGATAAAGAAATTGTCAGAAGGTATGTCTGTAGCCTAACACTTGAATTCAATACGATCACAAATCAACTGTCTTCTGTAGAGATTGAGTTTAATGATAAGATCAGAGCATTGATTCTGTTGGCATCACTGCCAAATAGTTGGGAGGCCATGAGGATGGCTATGAGTAGTTCAGCCTGTAAGACGAAACTGAACTAGGATGACATACATGACATGGTCCTTGCTGAAGAGGTATGTAGGAGATACTCGGATGAGTCCTTGGGTTCAGGATCTGCCGCGAATGTTGACAATTGGGACATAGGACATGACAGGTCAAGGTCCAAGAGCCAGGGGAAGAGCAAGACTAGATTTGGGCAGTAGATCACGTGTTGGAGTTGTGGCAAGCCGGACCACATCAAGAGAAACTGCTGGAATCAAGAAAGTGTTGAAGATGATGCGGTGAATGTAGTGACAGAAGAAATTCATAATGCCTTGCGTCTTGTAGTACACAGTTCGATTGATGATTGAGTGTTGGATTCAGGGTCTTTGTTCCGTAGCACCTCACATCGAGAAATCATACAGAATTATGTTGCTGGTGATTTTGAGAAGATGTATGCGGCTAATGGAGAGGCATTGGATGTAGTGGGAGTGGGTGATGTGCACATCACACTTCCAAACAGGGGTGTGTGGACTTTACAGCAAGTCAGACATGTTCCAGATTTGAAGAAAAACTTGATCTCTATGGGACAACTTGATGACAGTGGTTTTGCTGTAGCGTTCTTTGGAAGAGCTTGGAAGATTACAAAGGGTGCGCTGGTCCTAGCGCATGGTAAGAGATTTTACTCTTTGTATTTAACATCAGGGTCTAGTGATGTGCAGATAAATACAAGAATGCAAAAATGCAGGCTTGATCTCGCAAAACATGTGAGGAAGCCAAAGGGAGTCAGCTTTGTTGTTCCTCATGAAAGTTTGGGAAAGTTGGCTAAGGTTGTCAAGATCGGTTCGAGACCAGATACTCCTGGTGCAGTGGGAGTTGTGAGTTGCCCTGTGGATGTGCTGACTAAGGGTGATGTACGTGGAAGACTGAAGTTGGGCTCGACTTCAATGCATCTTTTGGCTTGAAGATAGGAGCTGTGAGTTGCAGAGATGATAGAGTTTGGTTGGAAACAGTGGCTGGCATGTGGAGACCCAGTCTCCAAGTGGGAGATTGTTAGGGTGTATGTGGAGATTGATTTTGGAGTTGAAAAAGGTGTTTGCCGAAAGTGCGCTCGAGCGAAGTTCGCTCGACATGAGCTCGACACTGGGCTCGAGTGAAACTCAATCCAAGAGTTCGCTTGAGTCCTGCTCGACAGTGAGTTCTAGCGAGACACAAACCCTAGTGTTCGCTCGAGTCCCCGCTCGACACCTTGCTCGAGCTAATGCTTATTTGGCTGTTCGCTCAAGGAGCACTCGACCCGCCGCTCGAGCGAAGAATGCAGATTTTGCCAATTAGCGTTTCCAGCTCCGTTTGCTATATATTTGTCATATTTGACTTGTGTTGGACGACTTTCAACATATTTTGAGAGAGAACAATTGTCTAGTAAGTGTATATTATGTGAGAGAGCAAAAAGCCATAGAGAGTGTGTGTGATATCCCATATTAAGGATAAGGGTAGGTGGTGTATAGGATCCGACATTACTTGGGAAGAAGAAGTTCTTGCTATTTGTAACGCCCCAATGGAAGGTCCAAATCATATGGCCTATACTCCAAAAAAACTAGTCAATGATACAATTATTTGTAATGCCCCAATGGAAGGCCCAAACCACATGGCCTATACTCCAAAAGGACTAGTAAATGATATAATTAGAGCCCCATTAAAACCTTATAAAGGGCAAGAACCTCTCATTCCCAAGCAATATGAGATCCCATGCACCACCTATCCTTATCCTTATCATATGGGGTATCACATTGTGAGTTGAGATTGAGTAATTGTAATCTCATATAGTTAATAAGATTTTTGCAGCTATGTGGACGTAGGCAAGTTGCCGAACTACGTATATTGTGTGTCGTGTGCTTGATTGTGTTGCTTTTACTTTATTTGCCATCGTTGGTGTGTGTGTTTTGCACAATATTTCACAAAATTGCAGTTCCAGCCGCATAAAGATCATCACTTGGGGTGGTTAAAACATAAAAAGAAACAAAAATAAGTTGAAAACTCAGTAATAGCACATTATACTATAAACATAATTTAACTTAACCTTGAAAATTTTCATGCATAATCATCCATATATATATATAGTATATGAATTGATGCCAACTATAACTTAGGCGGATTTT
Source organism: Pterocarya stenoptera (assembly GCA_003123785.1). NCBI lineage: Eukaryota > Viridiplantae > Streptophyta > Magnoliopsida > Fagales > Juglandaceae > Pterocarya > Pterocarya stenoptera. The sequence continues at coordinate 26,620 of QEOT01005130.1, read as the reverse complement.
AGGAAGTAATCATGACAATACATATAACATGGATGAATGAATGATTGACTCAATACATCTCATATGAATTCATGCATGACTTGTTCATCTTGTCTTTGACTTCCATAGTGGCCATCATAACATATGTGCATTGTTTCAATTGTTGTTGAGTAGATAGATCATAGCATGACATATGGCGAACCACACTTAGGTCCGTGACATCGTATAAATCATAGCATAACATATGGTGGAGCACCCTTAGGTCCATGTCACTGCATACATCATAGCATAACATATGGTGGGGCAACGCTTAGATCCGTGCGATGTCATCGCATATATCATAAGATAACATATGGTGGGTCACGCTTAGGTTTGTAGTTTGCACATCCACCCATAACATGAGGCCAAACATTAAAGCTGACATATCGTTTACATGACTTCTTTCTTATCTTATATAACATGTTCATTAATGGATGTGAACATGTTGACTTCATGAATTTTTATGGCGTGTTATACTTGTATGCATGGCATAACACTAAACATGGCATATTAGCATGAGCATTACGTTACATAACATAACATAAGTATAGCATACATAATTGCCCCACAAGCACATTTTCATAATTTATTGAGGGTTCATAAAAATGGGCTAACACTGAATTGGTTGTACATAGCATAGGTAAAACGCACATTTTCATGTGAAACTGAATAGTTACAGCACACATAAAAGTTATAATCATGCTACTTACCTTGTAGAGCTAATCCAATATTTTCGGAGTGAAGCTGATTACCTATAAAATATGCACGTAACTTACATAAATTTTTAGTCAAATACATACCTTGTAATTAAAACCTAAAATCCTCATAACCCTACATATCATCACTCTCAAAATAATTGATTCCCATGCAATTTCTCCGAACAACTATACGATTAAACCCTAAATTATTCTAACCTTTCATGGGCCCAAATTCTCATAAACTCATATAGCTCATTTAACTTAAATTAGGTCCAATAAAAGTATCCTTATAACTATTGGACCGAGTCGTTACAGAAAGAACTTCAAAAATATCAAATAGATCTTATGTTCTTGGTCATTTCTCTAATTGATTTATCATATTTATCTCTTCTTCTCAAAATTCAATTTTTATCTAACTTTTCTTGTAGTATGGATTTTTTGATTTGGAATATTTTAGCTCAAGATCAAGCCCTTTACTTATATATTAAGTCATTGATTTATAAAAAAAGGTTAGTAATGTTCCCTGATTACTAAAAACGTACTCATTAGCATGATTTTTATTTTTCCTCGAGTATAATTTATAATTAGTTTTGTGTGCTCATCAGCTTCTTCTCTTGCCATTACGAGACAAGAGTTAAATAATGATGCTATATTCCTGACTTGTAGTACTAATTCCTTGTTTTTATTACTTATAAAAAAAATCATTTATAATTAGTTCTCTTTTGTTTGTTGTGCTGGATGGTTGCGATGAGGTCGTGTAGAAATGTTCTTATTGATCACAAGACTTTTGCGTTTAAGAAGGAAAATGAGATGTGGTGGAGAATCACAGAGAATAGTTGTCGCATGGTGAAATACATCTCTATCGATCACGAAGCTTTGGTGTGGTTGGCTTCAATGGTGGGGGGAATGTGTTGCTTCAGTGGGTTTGTCTGAGTTTCTTAGAACTCGTAGAAAAGGGAACTAGGTGCTTGTGGTGTAGAGGTGTCACAACTACTTTCGCAAGTTCATCTCTTTATCGAATTTTGGTCACGAGAAGAAGTGAGGTCTGATAATGGTGCCTGAAGGGCGGAAGGGGGAGGGTTGGAGGAATTTCGGTGAAACCTTGAAGGAGCTTTTATCTCCATCCTTTGTTTTGTGAGAGGAAAACAGAGATAAAGGTGGCATGGGCAAAAGATGAAATAGGCAGGGGCGTTTTGGAAGAGAAGGTGGTTCTCCACGCGTGCTTCCACCATCGATGACGGTGCATAAGCTGACTTATGTCGTTCAGAGAGGTACTCCAAGGTTAGATGGAGATGCCTCAAGTTGCGAAGCATGCAAAGAGAGCAGATCTGCCAGGTTCAGGTGGCTCTTTTATTTCGGCTGATGCGCAAAGCTGCGAAGGGGAAGGCAGGGACATGGTGGGTCCAAATGAGGTAAGGGTGCTTCAGGCACTGGCTGAAATGGAGCAACAAGTGGGTTTTTTGATGGATGATATACACTAGCTAAAATGGTGCGTTAAGGGGAAGGGGCTTTGTAGATGGGCTTGGGCCGGGGATTGGGCTCTAATGGAGTGAGGGGGGGTTCAGTTTTACAGACCAGGCTGGGCCGATGAAGGGAGTTGGGCTAGGCCAGGGAATAGTTTCCAAAATGGGTTTGGATGGAAAAGTTTCGGGTTTCGCCCGATATATCGGTCCAAAGCCTTAGCCACTCTCCCATGGCATCGGCATGTGACCTGCCGAACCCCGATGATCATCTTGGCAGGTTGGTACCGTCAAATTAGCTGGAGGAAACCGAGTAAGGGGAGTTGATAGAAGAGCTAGACGGCGGGGTTGCTTTTGATGGGGAGATCAGGGGGCCTTCAATGCAGTCCAACCTTCCAGTGGTGGAAGTACCTTCGACGAAGCTTGTCTCATGGATGGGTGACCAACTTTTTTTGGGTGGAATGGTCGATGGTGGCATCGGGAATACATTAGAGGTGCTGTTTGGCGAATCGCAGTTGGCTCGCTCTTCAAGGGAAGTGGTATCAGATGGCTTATAGAAGGGTGCTGATAAAGGTGGTGGAGCTACAGGGGATGTGGGGTCAGACGGCTCTTTAGATGGTGGTTAGTGCGAATGGGGGCGATAAGAATGAGTTGGATAGTCCTACCCCACTATGTGCTATTCAACCTAACCCAATCCCTAAATCTTTGGATTGGGTGGTGAAAAAGGTGGTAAAGTTACAAGAGTGTGTGGGGATTTCCTATGAAGGCTTCGAAGAACAATTTAAGGCTCTTTTAGTTGCTATTGAAGTAGGTAGATCAATGACTTTGAAGTTAGCAGCCAAAAAAGATAGAGAGCTGAAAAGATCGATATGATCTCTTAATTATGATAAAAAGGACAGCACTATTGGGAGGGAAAGGTTGAAGGGGTGGGGGAGTTGTTTATCTTATGAAGCCTAGAATCTTATTGTGGAATGTTAGGGGGATCAATGATGTTACCAAGCGACTTTGCATTCGATCCCTTCTCCATAGTTGGAAAGTTGATATTATTTGTCTTCAAGAGACTAAGCTGAGCCATGTTGACGAAAATATTATTCGAAGTTTATGGGATTGTTCTTTTGTGGGTGGAGTTAGTTAGCTTCTTTGGACGCTTCAGGAGGGGTGTTGTTGATGTGAGATAGGAGAGTGGTGGAGTTAGTAGAAGATTGCATTGGGAACTATTCAGTAGCTGGTTCATTCAAGAATATTGAGGATGGGTGGAGGTGGGCTCTTGCGGGAGTTATGGGCCTAATGTAGATTGAGAAAGAAGCTCTTTGTGGGAGGAACTGGCGGGTTTGTATTATTTATGAGAATTACCTTGGATTGTGTGTGGGGATTTTAATGTTGTATGCTTTCCTTGTGAGAGGGAGGGGGCTACTTCTTTGACAAGGGCGATGGAAGACTTCTCGGAGCTGATTTTTTATCTTAACTTGATTTGATCTTCCTTTGGTTGAGGGGTTTTTCACGTGGTCTAACAGTAGAGGGGGGTCAAGGTTGGACATATTTCTAGTTACTACTTCTTGGGAGACACATTATCCGGACCTAAGCCAAAAGAGATTGCCATGAGTATGCTATGATCATTTTCCCATTTTGTTAGATTGTGGGGGCATTCATGGGGGTAGGCGTTACTTCAAATTTGACAATATGTGGCTACAAATGATTGGTTTTGAGGAGAGGGTGAGGAATTGGTGGGTTTCCTATTCCTTTCATGGTACCCTTAGTTTTATTGTGGCTGGTAAACTTAAAGCCCTTAAGTTGGATTTAAAGAAGTGGAATATTGAGGTTTTTAGACATACGGATGAGCAAAAAAGTCTTTTTTGGGATGAGTTGCATTCTCTAGAAGTTAGGGAGGTCAATGAGGAGTCCTCGTTGAGAAAGATTGAGGTGGTGTTTGAGATAGACAATGTTTCGTTGATGGAAAAAATTTCGTGGAGACAAAAATCTAGGATGACATGGTTGAAGGATGGCGACAAATGCATTAAATTCTTTCACACAATGGCAAATTACTACAGGCGTAATAATGTGATTGAGGTGATCCAATCCGGTAATACGGTGCACCAATCACCGGAGGATATTCAAGACCATTTTGTGAACTATTATGAAGATCTTCTCAAAGAGACTGCGGAGTGTCGTCCTAAATTGGATGATTNACATTAAATTCTTTCACACAATGGCAAATTACTACAGGCGTAATAATGTGATTGAGGTGATCCAATCTGGTAATACGGTGCACCAATCACCGGAGGATATTCAAGACCATTTTGTGAACTATTATGAAGATCTTCTCAAAGAGACTGCGGAGTGTCGTCCTAAATTGGATGATTTGTTTTTTGACCTGCTGGATGTTAGTGTAGCACGTTGGTTGGAGAGACCATTTGAGGAAGCCGAAGTGCAAGAGGTGGTGAGTGGTATGTGCAAAGATAAAGCCCCAGGCCCGGATGGATTTTCTTTGGCTTTCTTTCAAGAGTGTTGGGACATAGTGAAGGAGGATGTGATGTGGATTTTTCATGAGTTTCATCTTTGTCAAAAGTTCGAGAAGTCTCTTAACGCTACTTTCATTGCCCTCATCCCGAAGATAGCGGGGCCATTGAGTTGAAAGATTTCCATCCTATTAGTTTGGTAGGCGGGATTTATAAAATCATTTCGAAGTTGTTGTCAAATTTTGTACGGGGTTGTCAAATTTTAGATTCAATTTTGATAGTGAATGAGTTTTTGGACAGTCGGTTGAGGGATGCTATTCCGGGAGTCCTTTGCAAGTTGGACATGGAAAAGGCCTATGAATACGTGTGCTGGGATTTTTTGCCATATATGTTGAGAAGATGTGGCTTCGGAGACAGGTGGTGTGGTTGGGTTAAACATTGTGTTTCGACCTCTCGGTTTTCTGTTTTAGTTAATGGCAAACCTTGTGGATTTTTTCAGAGTTAAGAGGGGTTTGAGACTAGGGGACCCGTTATCTCATTTTAGTAATGGAGGCTCTGAGTCGCATGGTGGAGGCTGCTGTAAGTGGAGGTTTTCCTGCTGATTTTTAAGTGGGTAACATTAATAACGGGGCTTTATCCATCTCCCGTTTATTGTATGCGGATGACACTTTAATTTTCTGTGATGCTGACGGCGGACAGATTCAAGCTTTAAGGGCTGTTCTTTTGTGTTTTGAAATTGTTTCGGGACTCGAGGTGAACTTGGGTAAATTGTAATTGGTCCCGGTAGGGGAGATGGAGAATATCAACCTTTTAGCAGAATTGTTGGGATGCAAAGTGACTGCTCTTCGTATGAAATATCTTGGACTTCCTTTGGGAGCCTTCTTCAAAGCAAAAAATATTTGGAATGGTGTTGTAGAGAAGGTAAAAAAAAAGTTGTCGGGTTGGAAGCGGCTCTACCTATCAAAAGGAGGGAGATTAAAAGTACCATTTCCAATATTCTTACGTATTTTCTTTCTTTATTTCCTTTACCGTTGGGGGTGGCTAATCGGATTGAAAAACTATTTAGAGCTTTTTGGTGGGGCGGCATGGGTGAGGAGAAAAAATTTCTTCTTGTGAGTTGGCAAAAAGTGTGCAGTCTGAAGGAGTTGGGAGGTTTGGGGGTGCGTAACTTGATCAGTTTTTGACGGTTGACGTCAAAATCTTTCCCATGCTGTCCAAAGTTGCATTTTTTACTTGGACTGCAGCTTTATGAAAGATTTTGATGGCTGACAATTTAAGGAAACGTGGGATGATCGTAATAGAGTGGTGTTATATGTGTAAGAACAATGGTGAATCAATTGACCATCGTTTTCTACATTGTGAGGTGGCGAGGGAGTTATGAGCTGGTATTTTTAGTAGAGCTGGGTTGACTTGGGTAATGCCCAATAGTGTGGTGGAACTGCTAGCATGTTGGAATAGGCATCATCATAGCTCTCAACTGGCAGTGACGTGGAGGAGGGTTCTTTTGTGCTTATTGTGCTTATTGTGGTGTTCATGGATGGAAAGAAATGAGGGGTGCTTCAACAACAAGGAGAGAGCTGTGGAGGAAATATGGAACTTTTATGTATTTTCTTTGGTTCAATGGTTTTCTACTATTGTATTAAAGGGAGGGAATGTTCATGAGTTTTTTCTTTCTTTCAGCTTTCTAGAATGTAATTAGGTGCCTCTTTTGTATACTTCATGTGTACAGGGACTTTGCCTAGTTTATTAATAAAGTTTCTTATAAAAAAAATCATTTATAATTATGTTTCTAAACCTATATGTTGATTTGGAATTTCTTTTTTCTTATTCTATTATGTTTGAGTTCATTTGATGGTGATGAAACTTTTTCTCTTGTTCATCCTCATTTTCATTTCTGGTGTTGGTATTGAGACATGAAGTGATCCAAATTCTCATCATATCTCCAAAGACTAATTATTTTACATTCTCCCATTTTGAGGGTACACTTGTTTTTTTTCACTGTCAGTTTAATATACAATATAAAAACTATAAGCAGCACAATCTATTACTTTTCGAGCGTTCATAAAAGGGTTTTGTATAACCCTTTAAAGAGGCAGGAGCCCATTTTTTTCCTAAATGCATGGGTGGTTTCTTTTTTGATAAGTAAATGCATGTATTGTTTATAATACTTTATTGATAATAATGATTATAATTGCTTTTAAGAATCTAAGGCACATTTTGTACAATTAAATTCGATAAATCTTCTTTAAACCGAAATATAAAAATAAACTATAGGAATAATTTTTAAACTATTCGATAAAATCTTCTTTAAACTATAGGAATAATTTTTAAATAAAAATGTAATATAAAAATAAAAATAAAAAAATAGAATTTTATTTTCTAAACATAAAAAAGGTCTCACTAAACATTCTCGCCTTAGGCCCTACAACCTATTGAGCCGGCCCTGGCGGGAGGGAACTTAGGGAAACTCTCTAATACTGAACGGCTCCATCTCCGTCTTACTCAGCTGCCATCCTTCTGCAGAGCCTCTTAGCGACGTCGTCACAAGAGCACCATCTCCTGTACTAATACTAATTCAGATGGATGACTTGTGGAAGAACCGATTATTTGCAACCCATGCGATCGCTGCCACAGGGTCCGTGACATTGGGCATAGCTGTCACTTACCCTCTTGATACCATCAAAACCCTTGTCCAGGTTCCCTGTATTTTCGTCCATCGTGCATTTAAGATAATTTTCATAACCCTTTCTTTGGTTCTTCCCAGACTGCTTTCTACCTAAATCCTTATTTTTTTTCCTCCTTTCATGATTATATGTGCGTTGATGAACAGGTTGGTTCAGGTTCCGGTAAACAGTTGACTACTGCAAAGGTTTTAGACAGAGTTCGATCATTATCTGGAATTTCAGGTGACTTCTAATTTTGTTAAAAACTCTGCTGATTTTCTAAGATTTGAATTAGATTTTTAAACATTTGACTAGCTTGCAAAGCTTTTGTACAGTGGGGCATGATGTTCTACCTCTCACTCCCAGGCTGCTTTCCTTGAACTGTTTGAAAATTTAGGTTTTATTGTTATTTTTGGGTTTCTAATATGACTTCTGGTTTAGTATGAATTACAAATTTCTAAGTTGGTGTCTTTTTTTTGGATCATAAAATGAAATTGGGTTATCAAAACTCTGATTATTATCTTTTTGATGCTTTTGTTATTGTGTGAGAACAGAGATACAATGCGTTTTGATCTTCTGTTTGGTGTTTTTAAGTCCTATTTAATTTCTCATTGCTGATTGATACTTCCTTTGATGCCTGTGGGAAATCTCTTTTCTTATTCATTGGCAGAATTACTTGCATATTTTCCCTGCTTATATATATAAAAAAAAACTTATGTATTTTCCCTCTTCTTTCTTCATAATCCTTATCTACTACTGAAGGTTTTCTTGTCTTGAATATTATAGGTTTATATAGTGGCTTTGGGTGGTTGGCTTTGGGGAGAATTTTAGGTGTTGGATCACGCTTTGGAATCTATGAAATTTTGACAGCTTTGTATAAAGGTACTTCAGTTTTCCTTTATTTATTTATGTAATTAACTGTCTTATATTTAAAATTTTAGTTGGTGAACTAGTGTCACCCAGTGTTATTATATGCATATGCTAAGTCTACCCTCATATCATAAATAAAAATAAAAGCATGAAATGAATGTGAATTGCAACATGCTATTTGTTGAAGTTGCTGTTTTGTATTAAATGTATAAAAAGTTTATCCAAAATACATTTTGGCCCCTTCAAGTTTTAGTCTGCAGTCAATTTGGTCCTTGAAGTTTAAATCTGATCAATCTAGTTCCTGAAAATCTTGGGTTGTAAGATATCGATGTGGAAGGAAAAACTCAATATTCCAATATTTCGAATAATGATTACATTCCCCTCTATATATAGATGATAATACTCATGTATTTTAGGGATATTTACAACTTACCTAGGAAAGAATCAAAACTACCTAAAACAGAAAGCTATAAAAACGGAAACTCATATCTACGGATTTGGTAACGGACTACCAAATCCCCTAAAATCATGGGATAGAAAACATGATCTGTTAGCTGTAGATCTCCTCAATCTTAGCCCCTAACATTGCTGACAGATCATCAAATTAAATCTCCCTATAATTCTACACTCCCCCTCAAGCTGGGTGGTAAATATTTATTAACCCCAGCTTGGAACTCAGATCATCAAACACCTTTCTCCGTAGAGCCTTGGTAAGAATGTCAGTTGTTTGAAGGCATGTAGGCACGTACAACATCTTGATTATTCCTTCCTCTATCTTCTCCTTTATGAAATGTCGATCAATTTCCACATGTTTTGTTCTATCATGATGTACTGGATTTTTGGCAATGCTGATTGTTGACTGATTATCACAGAACATTTTCATAGGTTCTTTATCTGAAATCTTTAATTCCTTTAGCACCCTTCTTAACCATATTCCCTCACAAATGCTGTGTGCCATTGCCCGGAATTCAGCTTCTGCACTGCTCCTTGACACCACTGATTGCTTCTTACTTCTCCATGTGATCAGATTACCCCACACATATGTGCAATACCCTGAAGTTGATCTTCGGTCTTGTACTGATCCTGCCCAATCTGCATCGCTGAACACTTCAATATCTCTTCTTTGGTTCTTCTCAAAAAATAATCCTTTACCTGGTGTTAGTTTCAGGTATCTTAGGATTCTACACACAGCCTCCATGTGTTCTTCATTTGGATTATTCATGAATTGACTTACCATGCTGACAGAAAAACCAATATCTGGTTGTGTGTGAGATAGGTATATTAGTTTACCCACTAATCTTTGGTATCTCCCTTTATCCACGGGTGCACAATTTTCCTTAGCTCCTAGTTTGGTTGTTGGATCCATAGGAGTATCTGCCGGCTTACACCCGAGCATTCCAGTCTCTTTTAAGAGTTCCAGGAAATATTTTCTTTGTGAGACAGAGATTCCCTTTCTTGACCTTGCAATCTCCATGCGTAGGAAGTATTTGAGATTCCCAAGGTCCTTGATCTCAAATTTTGCAGCTAGAAAACTTTTGATGGTGCGGATTTCCTCTTCATAATCTCCTGTTAGAATTATGTTGTCCACATATACAATGAGGACAGCAAGCTTTCCTGCAGGAGAGTGTTTAACAAATAGAGTATGGTCCGTCTGACATTGAGAGTAGCCATGTTTCTTAACTACCTTTGTGAATCTTTCAAACCAGGCTCTTGGAGATTGCTTGAGCCCATATAGAGATCTCCTAAGTTTACAAACTTTGTTGCGTGTAGTTTGTGTCTCAAATCCTGGAGGAATTTCCATGTAAACTTCTTCAGCTAGGTCCCCATTTAGGAAGGCATTCTTGACATCTAGTTGGTGGAGAGGCCAGTCAAGGTTTGCAGCCAAAGATAGTAGAACCCGAACTGTGTTTAACTTGGCTACAGGGGTAAATGTCTCCTCATAGTCGATTCCGTATGATTGGGTGAATCCCTTTGCAACCAGCCGTGCCTTGAATCGATTAACACTCCCATCTTCATTATATTTGACTGTGAAGATCCATTTGCAACCTATTGGGTGTTTTCCGGTTGGTAATTCTGAGATTTCCCAGGTTCCATTTTTTTCAAGTGCATGAATTTCTTCATACACTGCTGATTTCCACTCAGGTGAGCCGAGAGCTTCTTGTATATTATTAGGAACCTGGATGTTGTCGAGGTTGGAAACAAATGCTTTGAACTTCGGTGACAGTCCTTCATAATGCACAAATGTGTATATAGGGTGTTTTGTGCATGATCTTACACCTTTTCTCACATCAATAGGAAAGTCACTATCCTCATTAGTTTCGGGATTATAGTTACCTGATGGATCTTCACTTGATCTAGGACTTGGGTCAGACTCTTGGGTTTGCTCAAGAGATGCTTGTTGTTCCATCTCCTTTTGCTTCTTTCTCCTCCTTGAGTTGGTAATCAACTCATCATTCTTTGTTGATTGAATAGTGTCCATATTTTGAGGTGGATTAGTAGGCGGATTGTTGGTTTGATCTTGAGAAGGAGATTCTAGGAAGTAAGGAGATTCAAGGAAGAGATTTTGAGGAGGAATGGATTCATGATTTAGTGATGTGCAGGGTTGGTCAGAATTAGGAGAGAAATGAGATGATTCTTCAATATCCCAAAGCTGGTATTCCTGGATAAAATTAGTCTCCCATTAAATATCAGATTTGGGGAAATAAGGTTGTTGCTCAAAGAAGGTGACATCCATGGAGTGATAGAACTGTTTAGTGACCGGTGAGTAGCACTTATATGCTTTTTGAGTTGGAGAGTACCCAAGGAAAATACATTTAAGAGCTATAGGATCAAGTTTGTCCCCGTGTTGTTGATGGACATGGACAAAAGCTGAGCACCCAAAAACTTTGAATGGGATGGTGGAGATGAGACGAGTATTGGGAAATGACTCAAGAAGAATTTGACAGGGAGTCTGGAAGTTGAGAATACGAGATGGCATCCTATTTATGAGATATGCGGTAGTGAGGATGGCTTCTCCCCAGAAAAATTTTGGTACATGGGTAGAGAACATTAGGGAGCGAGCAACATCAAGAAGATGCCGGTTTTTTCTTTAGGCAATACCATTTTCTTGAGGAGTGTTGACACAGGAACTTTGGTGAACTATACCACGACTCAAGAGATAATCATTAAGAATGGAGTTTGAAATACTCTTTGGCATTGTCATTTTTCAGAATTTGGATTTTTGCTTGGAATTGTGTTTGGATCATGGTGTTGAAGGTTTTGAAAATCTGGTTTGCCTCTGATTTTTCTTTCATGAGGAATACCCATGTGAGTCTAGTGTGATCATCAATAAATGAAATGAACCAACGAGAGCCAGTAACATTTTTTATCCTAGAAGGACCCCATACATCACTATGAATCATGGAAAAAGGTTGAGATGCTTTGTAGGATTGGTTAGGATAAGAATTACGAATATGTTTAGAAAATTGACAGATCTCACATTGAAACTCATTTGGATTTTTATTATGGAATAATGAAGGAAACAACTTCTCAAGATACAAGAAATTTGGATGACCTAACCTATAGTGCCACAACATAATTGCACTATCATTATTAGACCGACTCACAGACAAAGAAATAGGACTACTGGACACTGAACAATCGGATTGGTGAGTTGCTCCTTGAGGAGGATCATTAACCTCTAGAAGATAGAGCCCTGAACACATCTTAGCACTGCCAATCGTCTTCCACGAGTCCAAGACCTGAAATTCACACAGATTGGAGCCAAATTTAGTAACATGGTTGAGATCCCGAGTGAGTTTACTAATGGACAATAAATTGCAATTTAATTTTGGCACAAGGAGAATTGAATCAAGAGTGATGTTCTCTGAACCTCTAACAGAACCTGTACCAGCCACCTTTGAGAGTGAACCATCGGCTATTCTCACAGTTAAATTTTTATAGCATGGATTGTAAGTGGAAAAAAGCTTCTCATCTCCAATCATATGATTAGATGCTCCTGAGTTTATAATCCATGGACTTAGCTTCTCCTTTTTAACATTTAGAGTACTCAAAAAATTACCTTTTTGTGCCAAGTAACGGGTACCAACCACAGTGGGGGCAGGTGCAGGCAAGGATTGGTTGAACAATTTCTGTAAGACTTTTATCTGTTCCTTGCTGAAGGGAGTGGGTTCGGGTGATGGTTTTTCATCCATGGAGACTAGGTTGCCCCGTCCTTCTTTGTCATTGGCAAACCGGGAAGGCTTCTAGTTTGCAAGTTTGCCGTGAATCTTCCAGCAGGTGTCCTTGGTGTGACTAGGACGTCGGCAATGATCACACCATGGTCGCCCTTTCTTTGGTCTGTGATCATTGTTGTTGGATGGATTTCCTCTAACTGCAAGGGCTAAGCTCTCAGGATTTGTCATAGAATCTTGAGAGCCCATCATGATCTTCGTTCGACTTTCCTCTCTCCGAACTTCTGAAAATGCTTCCCGGATATTTAGTAGTGGTTTGGATCCTAAGATTCTTCCTTGTACTTCATCGAGATTCTTATTTAATCCAATCAGAAATTTGTATATTCTTTTCCGTTCAATAATCTGTCTATACCTGATTCCATTATCCGGACAGCTCCAATTGTGCTCCTCGAATAAGTCCAGCTGTTGCCAGTAGCTGAGTCACCGTTAACTCTCATTGGCGGAAGTCATGGAGAACACTCTCCACCTCGAACAATTCCGACGTATTCTCATTGTTAGAATACGTTTCCTTGGCAGCATCCCAAATCTCCTTTGCTGTTCCATAGAGAAGAAAATTTTCTCCAATGTCAATTGTCATGGAATTAATGAGCCATGACATGACCATATTATTTTCAGCATTCTAGACTTTGAACTTTTCATCCGTCTTGTTCGGTTTGGCAGCAACTCCGTTGTGATAATCCTCTTTGCCCTTTCCGCATATGAACATCATTACGGAATGGGACCATTGGAGATAGTTGTTCCCATTCAGTTTGTGTCCTGTAATGGGCATGAGGTTACTATCTGCACTACTGTTGCTGGAAGCCATGGCTTCCTGATTGGAGGTGATTTGGGAAACGGTAGTAGTTGAATCACGTTCCCATATTTGGTCATATGAGGGAATTATGGTTCAGAGAATGCTTTGATACCAAATCGATGTGGAAGGAAAAACTCAATATTCCAATATTTCGAATAGTGATTACATTCCCCTCTATATATAGATGATAATACCCATCTAATTTCCTGAAAACCTTGGTCTTCCATTGGGGACCCTTCGTAAATCCAAGGTAATATGGGATGGTGTAATTGAAAAAATTGAGAATAGATTGGCTGGTTGGAAAAAGATGTATCCATCTAAAGGGGGAAGAAATGGAATAACTCTTATTAAGAGTACGTTATCTAACTTCCCTATGTATTATCTTTCATTATTCCCAATTCCAGCTGGTGTGGCTAATAAGATGTAAAGAATCTTCTGTGCTTTCTCGTGGGGTGGATTGGGGAATGAGGAAAAAGTTCCATTTGATTAAATGGGACAAGATTTGTACCCCCATCTTGTAGAGGTTTGGGGATTAGAAAGTTGAGCCTTTTCAATAAGGCCTTACTCGAGAAATGGTTGTGGCATTACCATCAAGAGAGTGATGCTTAATGGAGGACCATGGTTGATGCTAAATTTGGAAGCATTTGGGGAGCTTGGATTTCTAACGAAGTGCGTGGATCGTATGGTGTGGGAGTTTGGAAATTTATTGGGAAGGGTTGGGAGGATTTCATTTGTAATTTTAGATTTGTGGCAGGGCATGGAAGAAAGATTAGATGTTGGATCGATGTTTGGTGTGGTGACGCATCTCCCATGGAGGTTTTTCCTTCTCTTTTTAGAATTGCATTGCATAAGGAAGCCTCTGTTGCTGATTATATGGACTCTTCGAATGGCCTATTGCAGTGGAATGTGTCATTTATCAAAGCAGTTCAATATTGGAAAGTGGGAGATATTTCTGATTTCTACAGCACCTTGTATGCATTGAATTTGGAGTGTGGTGTGGAGGACAAACTGCTGTGGATACACCCCGGGAACTAGAATTTCTCAGTTAGATCTTTATACAATACTTTGTCTACCCATCCTTCTTCTGTTCCCTTGGATGTGCATTTAGAAGTGCAAAGTGCCCCTAAAAGTTGCTTTCTTTGGTTGGCTGGCCTCTCACAGGAAATTTCTGACCATAGACAACCTGAGGAAGCGTGGCTTTTTCATAATGGATTGATGCTTCATGTGCAAAAGGAAAGGCGAACGACAGACCATCTACTTCTCCACTATGATGTGGCAAAGGCTCTATGTGATGAAATCTTTGTAAGGCTGGACATTGCTTGGGTGATGCCAAAGAGAGAGTGGTGGATCTTTAGGCTTCTTGGTGCGGAATACAGGGAAATTGTCAAGTAGCGGATGTTTGGAAGATGGTGCCCCTATGTCTTATGTGGTGTATATGGAAGGAGAGGAATGGAAGATGTTTCGAAAATAGAGAGCGCTCATTGAGGGGGATTAGAGACTTATTTTTCCAATCTTCGTTACTTTGGGCTATGGCTATTGTATTAGAGGGGGTTAATTTTAATGACTTGTATGCTTCTTTTTTTGTTCGGAGGTTGTAATTAGGTATTTCTCTCATGTATACCTCCTATGTACTTGAGCTATACCTAATTATGAGGATCAATAAATTTTCTTACGTTTAAAAAAAAGAAGAATATTGTCTTTGTTGTCTATTTTTAATCATATTTTATTTCTCATGTAATTGATGTGTATTTCACATGATGTGTAATGAGAGCAACATTATGTGGAAAATGTGTCCATATGTTGGACTTTAGGCCTTTTTGTCTCTATTTAGAGGGAGGTAGAATAGAGTTGAAAACCTTAAAGACAAAAGAGTTGGAGTCTTTGGAAATGAATATACGATAAAAAGAAATTGGAGCCTTTAAGATTGCATAAAAATAACTTGGTTGAAGATTTTATTAGATTCAATATGCTAAGAGGAAGTAGATCTTGTAACGATAGGATTCTTGATGAATTGGTTTTACTTAACGCCTAGCTTGGAAAGGTCTGAGCTTTTCACTAGCTTTGTGATCTGGCTTAATTGAATCCTCTTTACCCCTTAAGAAAGGAGGGTAATTTAGTGGGGAACACCGAGCAAGCATACAACTTCTTTTAAAGAAAAAATTACAAAATAAGCATTTTTCTTGGGACCAATAATTTATATGTTGTAATGATTACCTTTTTGTCCTATTCACTGAATATTTGTAAGCATATGTAGCAACATCACGCCTTTTCACATTATTACCACAAGACAGCTTAATGTGTTCAAGTTTCCATTGACCACTTATAGTTTGACCATCTGATTATGGATGGCTTGTGCCGAAAATTTTCAATTTTAATCTTCTGCCATAATGTTCCCCAGATTTTCCTAATGAACTCCATAGCTCTCTTAAAAATATTGGACAACTAATATGGTGTTTTCTTACACCTATTTGGAAAAGAATTCAGCAATATGTGTAGCATCTGAAGTCACAGGATGAGGGAACATCAGATGTCCCCATTTATTTATGGTTGACTAACTTCGAAGCGTCCATGTGGATGGTGTGATGTATAAATACTATATTCCTAGAATTTATTTTTGCAAACATTAAGTGTATGGCTTCTGACAAATAGGAGAAAAATACTTTCTGGCAGATGGACGGGAAGACAATTTTGTCTATGTCTCTGAGGCCCTATTGGCAGGAATTGCAGCTGGTGCAGTAGAATCACTCATAAGCTCTCCCTTTGAACTTTTTAAACTTCGTGAGCAGGTCAAATCTGCTTCTCCCCTTCAAAGCTCTACCTCTGTCACTGGAAAGGCAACTGTTGCACCTGTGATTGCAAAATTACTACGAGGATACTCCCCAGACAACAAGGCATTTAATCAGTCTGTTGGCCTTTTGTCCACACTAGCAACCAAACATCCCAATATGATGGGTGCATTACAAGAGTACCCATGGATGATTACTGGGTCTGGGAGGCCACCATCTGCCTATGAAGTTAGGAGGCCATCAGACGTCATCTCTTTGGAAGGATGGAGTGCATTATGGAGAGGTAGCCGGTCAGGAGTTGTTCGAGATTCTGTCTTCAGTGGCATTTTCTTCTCTAGCTGGCAATTTCTTCACCGAGCAATGCTTGACTGGAAAGCAGTTGGGATGCATCCTTCACCCAGGTTTAGATTCATCCCTCAGTGAGCCATGTTATGAGATTTCTTTTTAATCAGTAAATAAGAATTTTATTAAAATAGGCATAGCCAAGTACACGGAACATATACAAGAGTGACGCCTATGTATGAGGGTCTAAAGATACGAGATTTGAATTGCTGGACATTCCCTTTTGTAGCGTTAACTCTGGTTTTTGTTAAGAAAGTTGCTCAGATCTGGTATCTCCTCACCATTTTGAATGTTTAATTGATGAACTAAAGTTTGATTTGATGAAAGCAAATGAATATATATATATATTTTTGTGGCCGCTTAACAAAGCATTGCTGAATCTTTTGTATGGGGTAGATACTGAGTCTCATTTACACCACCAAATCAAAGTTAGCCTCCAAGTATGTGGTTCTTGTCTGGATTATCTTTAAATGGATATTAAACTGTAAGAAAATGATTAAAATTCACGCTTTCCTGTTATTTAAACTTTTGGGGCAATTATGATTTGATAAGTATCATAGTGTGTGGAGTCCCCCTTACTGAGAGGTAATTTTATCCTACTAGAAGAGTGTTGGAATATCCATTAAATGATTACATTCATAATTTTTCATCAGTTTAAGCTTATAAGACAATTGATGATTTGACAATGATTTCTTTTATTGTTAGATTGGAGTCTTTGTGGGGACTTGATATGCATATGGGTTTGTATTGGTGGGGCCTTCTCTTTCTATGTCTCTCTCTTGCATTCGTGACTACCGGGTGGTAGTCCTAAGCTTTTCCAAATTGACCTGATTTGATCACTTGGGTGATCCATTTGTATTTGCTCATAATGCTTCTGGTTGAGTTGGCGCTGTGATCCTGTTGTTGGGTTATTCTACCATTGGATTAAAGGAACATATTCATTTTCTACACTTGTCTTATTTAAGGGCTTATCTGATTATTTACGCAAGATGTTAGATATCTGATCCTCATTTAGTAGCACCTATATTTAAAATTTTGCATCTGTTTGTCTCCTTTTTCTTGAAGTTATTGCTCTCACTTAGGTCAGATGAAGAAATCGGGCCTCTGTCTCCTTTAGGTGTTAGTCTTGCTGCTGGGTTTTCTGGTTCTGTAGCTGCTGCAGCTTCTCATTGTTTTGACACTGCAAAAAGTCGATCACAATGTGTTGTGCTACCCAAGGTATGTCACCTGTTATTGACTTGGTTTGTGTACTTCCTTGATTATAGTATAAACTTCCTGATTTTATTTTCAAACCACTTGATACTAAAAAATGGTTTCTGTTTCATTTGCCACTGTAGAAACACATGGGAAAGATCTTACTCATTTCATTGATGTACAAACATATATATATATACACTACATACAATTGACACTTATACCCTCACACACATATACTAATTACAAACATGTCCTCTAACACTCCCCCTCAAGCTGAGACATATATCATATAAACCGAGCTTGAAACAAATAAGTTTTAACCGACTCCAACACAAAGACTTAGTAAACACATCTGCGAGTTGATCGGCAGACTTCACAAAAGGTGTAGCAATGTCACCACTTAGTATCTTATTTCGAATGAAGTGACAATCAATCTCTATATGTTTAGTCCTCTCATGGAACACAGGATTAGAGNTATACACTACATACAATTGACACTTATACCCTCACACACATATACTAATTACAAACATGTCCTCTAACACTCCCCCTCAAGCTGAGACATATATCATATAAACCGAGCTTGAAACAAATAAGTTTTAACCGACTCCAACACAAAGACTTAGTAAACACATCTGCGAGTTGATCGGTAGACTTCACAAAAGGTGTAGCAATGTCACCACTTAGTATCTTATTTCGAATGAAGTGACAATCAATCTCTATATGTTTAGTCCTCTCATGGAACACAGGATTAGAGTCCATATACACTGCGGCTTGATTATCACAAAATAACTAAAGAGGGGTAGGAGTTAGAAACCCAATCTCTTGAAGGAAGTGTTGCAACCATGCTAGCTCACTAGTAGTGTGAGCCATTGCCATATATTCAGCTTCTACATAAGACCGAGCTACTACTGCTTGTTTCTTACTCTTCCATGTAACCAAGTTACCTCCTACAAAGGTGTAATATCCAGTAGATCTTTTATTTGAAGGGGATCCTGCTCAATTAGCATTTGAAAAGGCTTCAACCCTAATATGTCCATTTGGTCGATACAGTAATCTAAGGTTAGGTGCTTGCTTAAGATAACAAAGAATATGAATTACAACATCCCAATGTGAGATCCTAGGCGTTTGTAAGGAAAATTGACTCAGTACACTCACTGATAAGAAATGTCTGGTCTAGTGATAGTGAGATAATTCAATTTCCCAACAAGTCTTTGATACCTATCTGGATCTCCAAACAACTCTCCTCCCTCTTTCAAGAATTTACAATTTAAGTCCATAGGGGTGTTAATAGGTCGTGCACCCTGCATACCGGTTTCTTCCAGAAGATCAAGTACATATTTTGTCTGAGATAGGTTGATACCCTCTTTAGATCTACTGACTTCAATTCCAAGGAAATATCTAAGCTTGCCCAAGTCTTTTGTCTGAAACTGATCATGTAAATACTGTTTCAGCCTAGCA
>QEOT01005129.1:0-23034 GCA_003123785.1 Pterocarya stenoptera | reverse complement strand
GGGGGTACCCTTTGCTCTGTCCACGAGTACATCTGGTCTGGCGCGGCTTGCAACAGCCTCAGTACTATTTGTTCAATTTGATCACTATCCATCACCAGAGCTCCATCACCAGAGCATTGAATGGCACTCATTCTTGGATTTTACCGTTCCGTATTACTGCAGTAATTTTTTATTTTTTATTTTATTTATTTACTTAGTGATTAAAGAAATATATTTTAATAAAATTATATTTGTTTTTATTTTTTTAAAGTATTTAAGAGTATTAAAAAATAAATATAAAAAAATAAAATAAAAAAAGACCAATTATACCTAACGATAATTCCAACAGCTAAGAGCGGTTGAGTACCGTCTTTTAAATAATTATAACAATTTTAAATTTTGATATAGGCTAGCCAACAGCTAAGATGCATGTGATTTACCAAACAAAATTTATGAGGGTTTAAACTGAAATAGCAACTCCAAATTAACCTAAAATAAGATTTCATTTAGTACATCATTCAGCTTTTGAGATCGTTAGATTTTTTTATTTTAATAATTTTTTGTATGTCACTTAAGTTGTTGTATCCCAAGATAACAAAATTTGTATACTAAGATAATAAAATCTGAGTTATTTAAAAAGATTCACAAGAATTTTAACAATTTTACCCCATTAATCATGTCAAAACTATAAAGAGATATCATAAAAATAAATTTACAAACTGATCACATGACTTTATGTACCAGCTAGTACTACGTTAGATTGTAAAGCTATATTGGTACGTTAGACTAAGAAATTTATTCACTCTCTCAAGTAATTTTAAGTACCACACACTCTTATTGTACTATATATAATGTGAAATATACTATTTTTTTAATCATATTTAGATCATGCTTTATTTATTTAAAAGAATATAAGATAAAAGTAGAATGAAATTATACGTATAATATGCAGAAATATTTTACATTTTGTGAAAGAACTAACCGCAATATTTTGGAAAAATATTATATATACCATACTATTATTCTACTAAATATGATGAGTTTGCATTATCCATCAACCTTTAAATTATTATTTTTTAAAAAAAAAAATTTAAAGACAAAAAGTGTTACATTTGAAAAAAATGGAATGAGAAAATGATATATACCATGCTTTTTTTTTTTTTTTTTCAGCGAGAGTTTCTAATTTTCCTTAAATGTGCCAAGACCCTACTTGTTGATTATCGAGGGCTTTTACATTCTAATATTATTAGTTTCATTCAGTACTAACCACTCAATTAAGATAGGTGACGTAGTTATGTTGGAAAAGTTTTCTTGCAACAAATTTTTATTACATTTTATCTATTTTTTATAACTATTTCCTATTATTTAATATTTTATTATTATATTTTTATTACTATTTCTTGAAAAAAAAAAGCTACTATGCTCATTAAATTTGATTGTTTTATTTGAAAATTTAGAAAAATAATTTTTTTTTTACTTAATGAATAAAGAAGTGATTTTAAATATATTAATGTATTTTTTTATTTTTTAAAAATATTAAAAAAATATAAATAAAAAAAAAATACAAAATACAAATAACCGTGCACCGCTCTTTCCAAAATATCAAAGAATACCTCGTTATGAATCATGATTACTAGCTGCCAAGAATACCTCATTATGATTACTGGCTGCCTGCTCCTCAACAACCTCGACACTGATCTCAAGAGGTTCAAGGTGTTCTCCGACCATTAGCAGCGCATTGAATGGGAGGGCCCTCCAAATAATTACACCAACTTTAAATTTTCAT
The DNA here is from genome assembly GCA_003123785.1 of Pterocarya stenoptera. Taxonomy (NCBI): domain Eukaryota; kingdom Viridiplantae; phylum Streptophyta; class Magnoliopsida; order Fagales; family Juglandaceae; genus Pterocarya; species Pterocarya stenoptera. The sequence goes on along the minus strand of QEOT01005129.1, from coordinate 21,269 downwards.
GCAGTACCTTGGAGAACAGCGAACAAGTAATTTACCAAAAAAATGGGTTTCAAACTCATGAAATAACAAGACCAAATATTTTAAAGCACAAAAAGGTGAAAAAAATGGTAATATTTATTTAGCTAAATTGTCTTAAGGTTTGCTAATTGAACTTACCTTCTTTCAACGAATAAAATCTCGGAGCTATTATCTTAGTTTTCAAACAACTTAATTATTAATAGAACTATATAATTTCCACTTTCAATATTATTCCATTGTATGTCACATGCCACCAATTGGTCATCTTCAATCTCATGACCCTTTTTGCATATATGTGTGTTCACGTGCATAATTAATAAGGTGGCTGAAAATCAATGACCTTAAAACCTGCACAAGTCATAATATCTTATCAATATAACACGACTAGTTTATACCCCCCTCCCCCACATATATATATATTTATCAAAAACTATATATGTAGTCACTTTTACGTATTTGTTATGCATTTCTCTAATGTAATTAGTTACGTCACTTTTTTTTTATTAAAAAAACATTCTATGTGTAATCACTTTTGCATACTAATTCTACACTCCATAGTATGATTGGCAGCATCACTTTTTTTAATATAAAATAACTATTTTAGTCAATCACATCATCAGTGTACGTAAAAAATATGGAAAAGTGATTGTATGTTGCAAAACTACTTTTTTGGAAAATTTCTTTTTTGGGAAATATACATCTGAATGCATGCATATTTGCTTATGTGCCCACTTTTACCTATTCTTTATTTTAGAAATACTTTAGCCATAAAGAAATTATACAAAAATAATCTCATAAACTGATGTAACTTGATGTGGTTCGTTAAATTGTAACGTTACTCTTATTATAAAATAAATTTAACAGATCAGATGAAACTAAGCCAATTTGTGAAATTATTTTGTGTAATTATTTTGTAGATGTAGCAGTACTACTCGAGCTATAAAAAATAATCAGATATATATATCAAATTAAATATTCAAAATAATTAAGTAGCTAGTCCCTCAATTATAAGTAACTCCTAGGACTTTGGACGTCTTCCTAATCCTTGATCTCGAAAGCTGCTTGCAGCTGGATGATCTTCATGGTACGTATATATAAGTAGTGTTTAATATTAGACTGAACTGGTAGTTAGACGTACAGATATTTCCCTAATTTATCATATGTTAGGAGAAGTAGAAAATACTAAGAATAATTATATATATACAACTAATTATAAAATTTTATAACTATGTATAAATGGAAAATCAAGCAATTGTGTGAAATTTAAAATTAAAATCATCTGAAAAACTTGGCTTTTTTTAAAATATAATGCTTTTGATGCAGTACTGGTCGATCGACCACCCCCACGAATTCAAGCTAAACCCACCAGGAAAGTACTCAAACTAAACCTACCATCCCACGAATTTTTAACCTCCATATATTTGCCAAGTCCGACAATACCCAATGACCAAAGTTTCCTAATCAGTCCTTAAATTTGCACACGCTTGCTCCTTAAGATTAAAGATAATAATAACAACAAGAATTCAAGAAGAAATAATCCTGCATCACATTAATATAAGCTCATGCTTATGAACACTCTTAGAAATTGAATTTGAATTTGGAGGATGTGCAATCAAACAAACTACACCACATCAACCCGTATTTACTTGCCTTGGAAGATTTCGAGGCAGCGGGAAGTAAAAGTTTTGCAATATTGGGCTTGCTGTAAAGAATGAAAGTATATTGACATCGTATCAAGAAGTCGAATATCAGAATTGTTCACTTTTACTGTTCATGACCGGATTTTTCTTGAATTTGTTGGGCTTTTGGGGGCATTTATTAGCAAAATGTCCAGATTTCCCGCAATTATAGCAATTGCCTTTTGAAAAACTAGGTTTCTTTTTTGAAGTAAACTTTGTTTTAGAAAAAGGTTTTCTGTGAAATTTTTTATAGAACTCATCGCGGGGTTTTCTCCTGGATTTCCTGTGAGATTTTGGATGTTTAATAAAATTATGTTTGCGTCGAGATGGAGTAATAGGAGGAAAGCCATATTGTTGACAAAAATTTCTCATTTCATATTTGACTTTCGAACTATTCTTCAGCTGTTCTCGCAGCATTCTTTGATCATTACACATACGGATACCAAGTTTCTTAATTATACTGCATATATCACCATAGGTGTAACTGTTATAATTAAGAAACCCAGAGATATCTGTAAGTTCATCTTTAACCTTATGAGCAAACAGACGTGGTAATCTATCAATAAATTTCTCTTTCCAGTAAGGCTTTTGACTATCGTCACGAAGCATTACTCGAGAAATAAAAACATCTTGATACCAACTATAATCAGACATAGTATGGCATCTCAAATTATTTAAATAATCAGAAATACGATTGGTAATATTGGAAGGAGTTCCAATGAAATGTTTAATTATTGTATAGATCAAAGTATTAACACCATCAGGATGGGCACTCCCGATAGCTTCATCAAAAATAGGCAACCCTTCTTTATTACACTGGACAGCGTTCTGAATGGTTGTCTTGGCGTCATCAGTGAGATGTGTATCCCACCAACTTCGCAAAACACCAGAAAAACCATTGGTTAAAATGGAAATAATATCTGGCTGACGAATATTGTTGTTAATGTATGCATTAGCAACAAGAGACATTTTACTCATGGTATTGAGGATTTCTTGTTCAGAAAGTCCATCAATGTTCCATTCGTAAATCTTATCAACAGAATAAGAAGATTGAGTTTGAAATACTTTTTCTTCAAATCCTAAATCAGGAGGAGTAGGTCTGGAATACTAACTCTTAGTCAGACTCATTGGTTTGGATCATTTAGAGTGAATTCTAGAAATTTCAAAATCAGGATTTAATTGAAAATCATTGAAATTCTTTTCAAGTAAATCAATTTTTTTAGCTACTGAATCATCTTCAGATGATGGTTTAGTGGTTTCTGGAAAGACAAACTCTTTACTATTGCGTTCAATTGCACTGGTAGAGGGTTGTTCTTTCTTAAGATCAGCAATCATTTGATTGATTTTGTCTAGTCTATCGGCCTTTGTTTCAAAAGTAATTTTGGACTGTGACTGAGGTAAAGCAATCAAAGGTTTTTCTGGTATTTTGCGAAGTTGGTGGGATAAACATCTCACTGATGACGCCAAGACAACCATTCAGATCGCTGTCCAGTGTAATGAAGAAGGGTTGCCTATTTTTGATGAAGCTATCGGGAGTGCCCATCCTGATGGTGTTAATACTTTGATCTATACAATAATTAAACATTTCATTGGAACTCCTTCCAATATTACCAATCGTATTTCTGATTATTTAAATAATTTGAGATGCCATACTATGTTTGATTATAGTTGGTATCAAGATGTTTTTATTTCTCGAGTAATGCTTCGTGACAATAGTCAAAAGTCTTACTGGAATGAGAAATTTATTGATGGATTACCACGTCTGTTTGCTCATAAGGTTAAAGATGAACTTACAGATATCTCTGGGTTTCTTAATTATAACAGTTACACCTATGGTGATATATGCAGTATAATTAAGAAACTTGGTATCCGTATGTGTAATAATCAAAGAATGCTGCGAGAACAGCTAAAGAATAGTTCGAAAGCCAAATATGAAATGGAAAATTTTTGTCAACAATATGGCTTCCCTCCTATTGCTCCATCTCGACTCAAGCATAATTTTATTAAACATCCAAAATCTCACAGGGAATCCAGGAGAAAACCCCGCGATGAGTTTTATAAAAAATCTCACAGAAAACCTTTTTCTAAAACAAAGTTTACTTCAAAAAAAAAACCTAGTTTTTCAAAAGGCAATTGCTATAATTGCGGGAAATCTGGACATTTTGCTGATAAATGCCCCAAAAAACCCAGCAAGTTTAAGAAAAAGCTTAACGAGCTGAATATCGATGTCATTAATCAAGAAGAATTGTTTCATCTCCTAGAAACACACTCTACTTCATCTTCTGATGTCCCTGAGATGAGCTCTAGTGATTCTGAATATCGCTCAGAAGCCAAATCAGATGATTCTGCTAATATTAAGCTTGGTTGTAATTGTAAAAAATCTTGTTGTAACTCATTGGATAAAACAATCAATGTTATATCCAAAGAGGAAGAAAACGAGAATCTTTTATTAAATCTAATTTCCTAAATCACTAATCCTGAACTTAAAGAAGATATTTTAAGAATAATCTGCTCCGAAAAGAACCAGAAGTTTCTACTTCAAAACCCAGGATTAACTTTCAAGATACCTTGGAAAGGTTTAACAAACAAAAACCCAAGGTTGTTTCTACAAATGATTTACAAAATGAAATCAATACTATCAAGAAAGAGATTAATGAACTCAAAACTGAGATCAGTAACCTCCGACTTGAAAATACTGAACTCAAACAAGAATTTCTACGTTTTCAAATTGATAAACAGTTTGATCAAGAAATTCCATCTGATAATGAGCAAGCAAATGGTTCGGATAACGGTGAGAAAGCTGAGTTCTCAGCTGGAGACCAAATCTGTTTAGTCCATCATACAATTCCTCCAAAATGGTTTTCACGTGTTACGATTGTTGTTTCACATGATTTTCATTTTTCTGTTATTGCCATTATTGATTCTGTTTCTGATTTGAATTGTATTCAAGAAGGATTAATACCTTCTAAATATTTTAAAAAATCCACTGAGAAATTATCTTCTGCAAATGGATCTCAGATGAAGATTAACTATGAGCTCAACAATGCTCATGTTTGCCAAGATAATGTTTGTTTCAAAATACCTGCTGTTTTAGTCTTAAATATGTCTGACAAAGTCATATTAGGAATTCCTTTTATTTCATCTTTATATCCTTTTGTGACAGAGAAGAATGGTATCACTACCAACCTTCTAGGTCAGAAAATCAAATTCCATTTTGCGTCTCGCAATGAGATAAATGCTAATAAAGGATTGAAGTCTTTGCTTTCTGTAAAAATAAAACACTTGTGTTTCTTACAGCAAGAAATCAAGTACAAAAAGATTTCTGATCAATTATCCAGCACATTACTTCAATCAAAAATTGATAATTTTAACAAAAAATTAGTTTTTGAAGTTTGTTCTGATCTTCCAAATGCTTTCTGGCATAGGAAGAAATATATTGTTTCTCTTCCTTATATCAAAGGATTTAACGAAAAAAAAATATTCCCACTAAGGCCAATGCCATTCAAATGAATAGCGAGACCTTAGAGATTTGCAAAAAAGAAATTCATGATCTCCTCAATAAGAATATTATTAGGCATAGCAAGTCTCCCTGGTCATGTGCTGTCTTTTATGTCCATAAAAATGCTGAGATTGAGCAAGGAACCCCCCGTTTAGTCATCAATTACAAACCGTTGAATAAGGTCTTAGAATGGATTAGGTACCCTATTCCAAACAAAAATGACCTTTATCCAAAGACTTTGTGATTCTGTTATTTATTCAAAGTTTGACCTTAAGTCAGGATTTTTGCAAATCCAGATTAGTGAGTCAGATCGATACAAAACTGCCTTTGCTATCCCATTCGGCCACTTCGAATGGAATGTTATGCCTTTTGGGTTAAAAAATGCTCCGAGTGAATTTCAGAATATCATGAACGATATCTTCAATTCATTCTCAACTTTTTCTATTGTTTACATTGATGATATCTTAATATTTTCAAAATCCATTGATGAGCATTGAAAACATCTTGAAACATTTCTCAATATCATCAAATATAATGGTCTTGTCGTTTCTGCTCCCAAGATCAAATTGTTCCAAACCAAAATTCGTTTCCTTGGTTATGATATTTTTGAAGGTAAAATCAGACCCATCAATCGGGCCATTGATTTTGCTGACAAATTCCCTGATCAAATACTTGATAAAAAACAGTTACAGAGGTTCATCGGATCTCTTAACTACGTTGCTGAATTCTACCAAGACTTGAGGAAACAGTGCCGTCCTTTATATAAACGGTTACAACAAAATCCTCCACCTTGGTCAAATATCATACTGCTCTAATACAGAAAATCGAGGCACATGTTAAAACTCTTCCATGTCTTGGTGTTTCTGATTCTGATCTATTTAAAATTGTTGAAATTGATGCCTCTGATATTGGTTACGACAGCATTCTGAAACAATGTGTTTCACCAGGTTCATTTGAACAAATTGTTCGCTTCCATTCCGGAACCTGGACTCCTGCACAATATAATTACAGTACTATTAAAAAAGAAATTCTTTCTATAGTAATATGCATATCAAAATTTCAATCTGATCTACTTAATAAAAAATTCTTATTAAGGATTGACTGCCAGTCTGCCAAATATGTTTTGGAAAACGATGTTTAAAACATTGCATCAAAACGAATTTTTGCACAATGGCAAGCTATTTTAAGTGTTTTTTATTTTGATATAGAATATATTTCCGGTTCCAAAAATTCAATACCTGATTTTCTTACCCGTGAATTTTTGCAGGCCCCAAACCATGGAAAAGAAAAAAGGACCAAGACCTAAACAGTCTACCCTTGCCTCCATGCCTTCTGTACCTGCTCTACCCCTCATTCCTAATCAACGATTGATTAAGAATGAGCCTGCTACCTCTATTGATATTGCCAACAGGTTTACAACCTTAGGCAAAATTGCTCAACCAAGTTCTTTTGCCCAGACCTTGGTTACTGACTTTGATCCATACGCCAAGGCCATAGCCTCGGTGTCCTTTGTTATCTCTTACTCTTACAATAAGAATAAGGCCCCATATTGCAAAAAACTATTCCCACAACCTATTCCATATTGAGCCAAATAGGACCAAACAGGCTGATCTTTTAAACTGGCCACCTTCTATTTTCCCCTGGTTTTCATTGGATTCCTGAAGATCCAACAAAAATCTCCAATTCTACACTACCATTTTGATCCAAACAAAATCGTTATTTATCCAACCCATATATGATAAAAACGATTCGACAAAATTGATATATCACAGTGCATATATCCTCTCTCTCATTTCAGAAGAACAATGGGTATAAACCCATTTTCTTCCAAGAGATTGGCAGATACTGATGTTTTGTTCAACTACCATGATTACATTGGAGCTTGGTCTCGATTTTTGCTCCACCAAAATGCTGATATGAGCCATTCTTGCTTCTTTAATTTTGATAAAAAATTCAATGGATTTTTTCCACTCTAGTTCCGCCATTGGTGGGAACAGTTCGGACTAATCCCTGAAAATCTCCCTGAAGAACTTGTCACTGTATACAAGTCATTCACTGATATTGCTACTCCAAGATTGGACCATCACCAACAAAAATTTCCCTATGATATCCACTTCTGTTTCAGCTATAAACTACCTTGGATTCTGAAATGGACCTATGCAAGACATGGTGACATATTAGTCCGACAATGTTATACAAAATGGTGGGATAAGTTCCAACTATCCCCAACTATTTCAAAAAATGTTCTAAAGGATTTTCCCCAGCTTGCTCCTGACCTACAAGACAGGATCGAGTTCCCTGAAAACCCTTATGCTACTATTGAGGCTCCCCATAGCCAACAACCTGCTGCTTCTTTTTCGTCTAAGAAAAAAGACAAAGGAAAAGCTACTGTTTCAACCAATTCTAATAAATCCTCTAAGACTAAGAAAACAGAAATCATTCCTGGCCTTAATAATAAGGATTTATTAAAACTAATTGCAAAATCTCTCACACAAGAAGGCTCTGCCCGCTCCGATGCTTCTTCAGAGGCCTCGGTAGGAGACTGTTTTGGACATGACAAAGAATACGACACTCCTAGATTGTCCGATGATGAAGACCACCTTTGAACTTCTCCACTGAAAGAGAAGACCAAAGAACAATTCAAGGCTCCCAATGAAAGGAGTTTTGATCAAGATTGCCAGATGTCAACATCTCCACTGAAAGAGATACGACATCGTATCAAGAAGTCGAATATCAGAACTGCTCACTTTTACTGTTCATGACCGGCTTTTTGAGTTTACTGTTTTTATTTAACTGTTTCATATTCACTGTTGTAACAGTACTCCCTTCATCTATAAAAGGGAAGACTGGCCTCAGTCTGAGGCATCACCCATTCAGATCACTTGTAACCCATTCTCTCTTCTCTCTCAAGGTACTCCTTCCTTCTATCCCTCCTCTTATTCCTGTGATCTTGTTACCCCCTGTTAGCTTGTGATTCAAAAATTGTAATTTATTATAATATTTTGAATACAAGTTTGTTTACATTCAATTATATTTTATTTTGCATATCATGCATCGGTCGGCCATGCCGCCTCATATTTGTTCATACTCATGCATGCATAAGGCTGGCTCTGCCGCCTGTGCTTAATAATTGTGTATCATCCAACTCCAGTTATCTGGTCCACTATCTCTAGTTATCTGGTCACCGAACTCCAGTTATCTGGTCCAGCATTTTCTTTATTCATTCTCTTCTTCTTCAGTTCTTTTCATTCCTTCTCTTCTTCTTCTGTTCTCTTTATTATCTGCTTCCGTTAACTATTTGGCATATATTAATGTACTTTCATTCTTTACATTAAGCTGTCTAGCTATAATTATATATATATGGGCAAAAATGATCTCATTTCCCATATCTTTTGGGGGATAATTTTTTTCTTTTTTTTGATAAATACTTTTGGGGATAGTTAATGTAAGCTGCTGTTAAATTAAAACATATAAATCCTGTTGATCTAATACCCAACACCAAAATCTAATTAAAACATATAAATCCCTATTCCACGACAATATGCAAATTTTCCAAACCCAATACACTAAAGTAAAGAAAAAATTGATGAATAGGACAACTGCAAAGTAAAATCTTCTCAAACCTAAAAAAATTCCAGAAGCAAACAAAACCCAAGAGTTACCAGTATAACACCAACATCAATCATATAAAAATTGAAACAAAATCCTAACTTCATGTTCAAAACCCAAATCCATTAAAGTAGCAATCTAGTTCTAATTACCTCCATCACAAAGCACCTCACAATTCTAAGCCACCAACATAGACAACAAAGATACACAATAATCTTATTTATTACGCACGCTTGCAGCACAAAATAGAGAGATGAAAGAGATAGAGAGAGACGGTGGGGGAGAGATGACCTACTGATGAGGACGAAAAGCATGGTGGTTGTGGTGGTGGAGTAGGACCGAGGAGGCGTAAAGGTCACAGACCAAAACAACTCCATCCCGTCGGCGTTGTGTACTCACACGGAGACTTTAGAGAGAGAAACAGAGAGGGAAAGATGCGAACATCGTGAGTGAGTGTGTGTGTGTGTGAGAGAGAGAGAGAGAGAGGGAGAGAGAGAGCCGTCGGGGTGGGGGGTTGCGAGACAGAGGGGAAAAGAGAGAGGGAGATATCATGTGGGAGGGAAAAATGAAGGAGACCGCGAGCCGTAGTTCCTTTTAATTTGGAATATTACCTTTTACGACGAATTTAGCTCGTCGTAAAACCTTTCACTTTTTTCCGGCAATTTTAAAGTTAAAAAATCGTTGCAAAAAGTAACTTTCGCAATTCCATCGAACAATAAACCGTCGCAAAAAGTTTTTTATTTTTTGTGGCGAATACTTTTGTTGCAAAAAGTAAAAATCGTTGAAAAAGACCAGTTTAGTATTTGTGGCAAATTTTTCCGTCGCAAAAAAATAAAAAAATACTGAAAAAACCATTTTAGAAACTTGATAAAAAAAAGATCGCGACAATGTAAAAATCGCCGCAATTAAAGGCTTTTTGCAACCATTTTATTTCCAAAAGACATAAAATCGCTGCAAAAAACCTTATTTCTTGTAGTGTGTTGACCTTCACATTAATTGTTGTAAAATAATTTTGTTCTATATTATTGAGTAAATCTATTTAAAAGTTTTATAACACAGTTCATTCATGTGACATAATTCGATTTGAAAAATAAATTTTAAAATTTGAATCTTACAAATCAAATTATATCTTGTTGTATATGGATGGTTCTGTGTGGTATAAAGACCTTCAAATAACATTATTCACTTTTATTAGATGAGAAGATCTATGATTTTCAGAAGTCATCATGTGTTACTGCATTCTAAGGATAAAGATAATTTATAAGGCTCTTCCATTAGGCAAGTTAGGCAATTGCCTAACGCCCCTAATGGAAGAAGGTCCCCCAAAAAAATATATAAAATAGAATTTAAAAATATATATATACATATACCCAATAAAAAACTTTAATTAACTCAATGAGAATGAAAATATAAACAAGATCAATAGATATTATGTAATTATTATTTTTTAAAAGTATCACATATAACAATTATTTTACCTATTCTCCTTCTAAGAATACACTTCTCTTTTGTCATTATTAGTTTAATATATAATTAATGTGAAAATTATAAATAGGAAAATCTAATTTTTTAGTGTTCATAAAAGGTTTTTGTATAATCATTTGAAGAAGCAAGGCCCACTTTTTTTCAAATGTGTAAGTTGTTTATAGAATGTTATTGACAATAATGATTATAACTATGTCTAGGGTGGGTTTGAGAGGTGAGATGAGAATTCTTGATCTCATCTCAAAGTTTAAAATATAATGTTTTAATATTATTATTATTTTGGAATTTGAAAATGTTGAATTGTTTATTATACTTTGTATGAGGATTTGAAAAAAGTATAATGATGAGAATTTTGTATCTCAACTCACCCCCAAACCTGCCTAAGAGCCTAAAGTACTTGTAAAACTAGATTTGATAAAATTCTCTCTAAATCAAAATTTTTCTAATAAAGATCAAGTTAGTTATTAGTTGAAAATGTGGTATAAAATTTTAATCAATAATTTTACTTTACAAAACCATAGGCATTATTTTTAAATAAAAATATAATATAAAAATAAAATAAATTTATTTAATTTTAACTTTTTTAATAATAAAAAATAAAAACCTCACTCAAAATTTTAGTCTTAGCCCCCAAACCTATCGAGCGGCCCCGGTCATGACAATGTAGGTGAACATGATGATGGTGAAAATAAATGGATCGAGCGCCACATGATATGCCAAATTTATTTTATTTTTGTGAAATAAAAAATTCCAGCGCAACTAGGACCCAATATTGGTATGCGTGATAAAGTCGTGTGTATATGTGTTTACAACTATATATCTATACTATATGAGAAATTCTAAACGCAACCGGCCCTTATCCCCGTTGCGGCCTCGGCGCCTACATGGCATGAGTAGTAAATGACGCCGTTCACTCATATCAATTCTAAACACAATTTGCCCTTTGTTTTCTCTCATCTCCATCTTTTATCATCCCTCTTATCCCGTTAAATGAAAATCAAAATGAAAAGAAATTACAAAGTATAAGCCGTTGTAAAGCTATGGAGGTTGAAGGCAAAGACGACTCAAGGATTGCACTTCAGAATGCCCTTAGCCACAAGACCGGTGACAGAACCGTGTCTCGTCGTCACGTTTTGTTTGAAGTTAAAACCTCAGACGACAAAAGCCGGAGCCAAACGGGGACTATAGTTTCATTTGAGGTTGTTGGGAAGAACCCCATTTGGGTGAAGAACAGTGGGTGTGGAGAGATCAGGGTTTATAGGAGCGGTGAGAAGGGCGAGGTGGTTGCCGGTGATTGTTTCTGCTTGTCTGGTAAAAGGCCTGTTCGATTCAGTGTCCGGGGAAGGAGGTTTGGAGCGGCAGAGAAGAGGGTTTTGGGTAGTGAGGATGATTTGGATGCAAGTTTGATGAGTGGGTTTGAATTTGATGTGATTGATGTTTCAGAGATTGACCGTGTTAAAGGTATGCCATTTTGGTTTCTAACATGCTTTGCTATAATTTGGTGTGTTTGGTTGCTAAGAAAAATGTAGGAAAACAAGTCTATGTGAAGGTTAGGGTATTTGACTCGAGATTTTTTTTCGTTATGTCCAAATTATTGAGGACAAACTTGGTTTTTATCAAAGTAGAGAGGATTAGTATGCTATGGAAAATCAATATGTAGTTTAGGAAATTCTGATTACTTCTTCACGCTGCTATACTTCTGGGTTTTCTTCCTTTTTACTTTCTTTTTTTTTCTTTTTTTGTAATATTATAATTGACGTGACAGTTGCCGCATCAGCCACGAGGCCGTGGCGGGATTAAACCCCGGTGGTATGTAGCAGTTCTGATGCTATATATAATAAGTGGGATAGTGTGTAGGGGTGGGCTACCCCGCTCCGCCCATGCGGGGGCGGGGTCCCCCTCCCCGCATGGAGACGACCTAGCGGGGGTTGGGGGCGGGATGACCTTAGCGGGGCCTCGCCCCGTCCCCCGCTCCACACCATATATATATATTTTTTATATATTTATATATAATATATAAATATATTGTATATAGATATATACAATTTATTAAAGACTTAAAATTATATTCAAGTCATTGGATTGCCTTGGCCTCCTAAGCCAACCTTTATATAGGAGGCCAAGGCAATACAATAGTTATCCTCAAGCAATGTGGGACTTAGCCTTTATATAGGAGGCCAAGATAATACAAAATCTAACTCTAATAAGTTTAAGTTCTTTTTATATTTATAAATTTTAATTTATTATTTAAATTATATTATAATTTTGGTTTAAAAATATATTTTTAGACTAATTGTTTTTTTAAACACAATATCAATACCTAGCAGGAGGCGGGATAGATGGTGGGTTTTCCCCGCCCCCGCCTCATGAGGGCGAGGGACGAGGGGAAAACCCCCATCACCCACATGGTGCGGTGCGGGATGCGCAGGAGAGGGTACGTACCATGCGGGTATCACCAGTGGCGGAACCAGGAATCTGTTTTAGGGGGGGCCAAGCAAAGCTAAAACTATAATAAATATTTTTTGTTCTATTTTTATATAATTTTTTCTGCGGTATATAGAACAATCTAATAGTAAGATCTAAAATAAAAATAAAATATATTTAATAGAATCTATGTATTAAAAAATTATATAATATGTCAAGAACAATATATCATTGAAATAATATAAAGACACTCAAAAAATCAAAATAATTCTGTAGAGGGGGCAAAAATAATTTTTTAGAGGGGGCCAACACCAAATAAGATTAATATTATCTTATTAAATTATAAAAAAAATAATATCTATATACATAATTTTTTTTTTCAAAATTTTAGGGGGGGCCGTGGCCCCCCTGCCCGTATGATTGTCCGCCACTGGGTATCACTAAATAGTATTTATTGTCCTCCGTCTCTCTGTTTGTTTGTTTATTTGTTTTTTTTTTTTTTTTGTCTTTTTCATCCTTTTATTGGTGCATTGTATCTGTGCATGACATGTTGTGCGCATGCTGACAACAATAGCGTCAGTAGCCCTGTTCCTTCCCTACATCAACCGACCTCATCAATTTACGGCTAAATAAGTAAAATACTACATTAATTCTTGAATTTATTATTAAAATATTAATTTTTTTATATGAATAATATATTTACTTTTTATAAAGAAATTGTACAACAATACACTCTATAACTATAAATATCATTTCTTAGTAATTTAATAAAGAAAATTAGATACAGTCGTGAAGTACATAAGCATCGTACAATTCTTTTAAAAAAATGAGATTTATTATTAAAAAATATTATTTTTATTTTTTATGTAGATTCCATATTTTTTTTTTCAAAAAAATTACATAGCTCTTGCATACTCTATTGCTGTAAATATCATTTATCTCTTTTAATTTCTTCTGATATATATTGTTATATAATATTTTTGGGCAGTTTCCAATTTCATTGCAATTAATTATGAAGTAACATAATTTACATATTTTTTCTAGGCAGTTTCTGATTTCAATGTAATTAAATATATTTTAACAATTTCGTTTCTTTTTCTCAAAATGAATGTTTTTTCATTTTTATTTTTTTGACATGTCTATCCAACAGTTTTATATCTTTCATATGATTTGCTGCTTGATGCTTGCTCCAGGCTTGACTTAATTTTTTTTGCTTTTCATTCTCCTTAAGTTGTTTGTCTTATCTTAATTAATACTAAATTGGTATTATATGGTGTGGTTGTTATAGTTTATCAGTATTAATGAGTTCTTGAAACCTGCCTAAGGAGAAAGGTATGACAGCCTAGGTAGTCGTGGCAGGCTGGCAACCTCATTATGAGAGAATATCGAAATTATGTATTAAACTATCGTTTATATATGATGTGTAAACCACTTTTTTTTTTTAATTTGTATTAAATACAGTTGACATTTGGTACTTTATTTTGTATATTTGTATCAAATTTAGTTTTTGTTTCTATGCATCAAATTAACATATATATATATATAATTAACATATATATATATATATATATATTCTCACCATTGGGCAAACGTCCATTGGACGTTTCTAGTATATAAATATATATATATATATATTTATATAGGGTACGAACAGCTGCAGGGCGATGCACATGCATAGGTGGTACTGATCAATGAAAGAAACGTACCATGGAAACTGATAATTCATAATGACAGGATCGATCAGATTCACAGAAAAATGTGGTCCCAATTTGTTGCTTATATGAGTTTCTAGGTTGGGTAAGATGAATGATGATCAGTACTGATCATGTCGTGTGTGTCTATAAATATATATATATATTTATATAAATCTTCATGATTTTCATAAATTTGGTTGAATTTTCTAGTCCATTATTTTATAGCTAAAATATATTAATATTAGTCATAAACAGATAAGTCAATTCTCAATTCAATATATTAAATGTTAACTTGGCCGTCCAAACCCCAAATTAGTTGGCATGGTCAAACGATCGAGGACATTACGTACGAGCATCAATATATATTGGTTTCTTTAGGCAATTAAAGTTTAGGTAAAGTTTGGCCAATAAATCACTTTCTAACTTGGAGTTATCCATTAAAACTTGAACCACACGTTACATTACTCATCTCATTCTCTATAATAATTTAATATTTTTATTTTTATTTTTTTTAATATACTTTTTTAATGCATTATTTTTATACTTTTTTTAAATACTTTCTTTTTCGTTTGAAAAAATCTTCAAAATGGATTGGGTACCGTAAAACGAACAATGTTACATACAGTCCCCAAATGGAGACTGCAATACAAGTCTAAACAATTTTATCTTAAAAATTTTTTTAAAATTATAAAAATCTCCCTCCTAAAATGATGATTTTTCTCATTTAATGAAGGGCATGCATATACAGTCCCCAAGTGAGGATTGCAAATAGAATTCTTCCTGTAAAACACGGTTTTGCACCCTCTAATCATAACATGTCACATACGTGATTTAAGGGAGGAATTCATGGGCACTATCTAGTGATCCCTTCTCTCCTCTCATCCAACAGAAGGCTCTCCCCTTATCCTTCCCTCCATTCTCCTTCTCCTCTCCTCCCTTCTCCCTTTCTTCTCCCTTCTCTCCCCAACCTCAGCTCCCCCAATAGAAGCTCTCCCTTTCTTCTCCTCCCTTCTCCCTTTATTCTCTTCTCCCTTCTCCCTCTTTTCAAAACCTTAATTTCTACTTTTCAGAATCCTAAATCATTAATCCAAAATAACTTGATGACATAGCAGTATAGGAGTAAATTAAGACCTTTACCTAATAGTTTTGGATCAAAACCCTTGGGAAAACATCAAGAGTGACTAGGTATTAAGCTCTTGATACACTTATGATAGGTTTGGATAGTGAGATAAGAATTTTTAGTTTTAAATGAAAGTTTAAAATATTATTTTTTAATATTATTATTATTTTGGGATTTGAAAAAGTTGAATTGAGATTTGAAAAAGTTGAATTATTTATTATATTTTGTGTGAAAATTTAAAAAGTTTGTAATGAAGAGATGAGATGAGATGAAAATTTTGGATCTAGAGATTTTGAATTAATGAGCTTTTGAGTTAAGGGAGAAAGAGCAAAAATGAGATCGAGAGAAATGGTTTGGTCTGGCTAGTAGAGAGGGAGAGAGTGGAGACAGAGATCGATCAGGGATGGGGAAATGAGTCTCACGGGATTTTTTTCATACACCAAAATGTATTGTAACCTTGGTGAGAAACACACGTGTCAAATTATTAGTAGATGCCACTTATACGTCATTTTATGGGTTGCTCTTAAGGTAAAGTAATCCTGACTTTTGTTTTTAAAAGATAGTATATATAAATATATGTGTCTGACTGTTGTTGTGAAAAACAACGACGACAAATAAGGGAAAGCAAACACAAGCAAATAAACAAAAAATCAATCACACTACACAAAATTAACTTGGTTCGGCAGCATGCTTATGTCCATAGAGCTGCAGATATTTTATTATACTAAGGAGTCACAAAATACACTTTGGGGTGAAATTTCACTGTTCAGAATACTCAGAGCATACTAAACTGTTCATTAAGTACATATTTATAGTGTCACACAACGAAAATCATAACTTTCACTTTTTTACATTATTCACTCAAGTGGAGTGTCGAGCATGTCTCGAGCGAGATCTCTGCCCGATTCTCACCCAAGCTACCTGTTGAGTGAGACTCGAGCAAACAATCTGCCTGAGTTTCGCTCGATCTACCTGTCGCGTGAACATCGAGCGAACTTTCTTCTTTGCATTTTTTCTGACCGCAAACAATGCCAAATATTTGGCCCAAGCTGAAGTGAACATGACCCAAGCCTCATTGAAAATCTGGCAAAAAATTATAACGCATCCTTGTAGGGTTGGGTCATCAAATTGATCTGACACACTAACAAAACTAGGCTCCGTAAACTTAACAATTGTTTATATATAACAACAGAATAAATAAATAGCAATAGACAAAATAAATAAATAAATGTTTTTAGCTTTTTTCTTTTTGAATGAACAATAGCTTCTTATTGATATCACTCCTCATATGAGGGAAAGAATACAAGTGGGACAACTTTCCAAATAAATTATATCCTTATCAATTCCTAGAACATTCTTAACTAGAGCATCAGCTGCTACATTAGCTCCTCTTCTATTATGATTAGCTTTCCAAAATTCATATTGTAGTAGAACATATTTAGTGTCCCAAATGAAAAATCACAAGCTATGATAGGAAGCTTCTTGCTGTAAAATGCTTCTAACAACCTGCAATGTATCACCTTCAATGATAATCTTTCTTATACCAATCTCCAAGGCAAAACTAACAACTTGTAAGGCTCCATATGATTCAACCAGTAGGGGGACTTGATCAAAATCTATTTGCATTATTTTGGTTGCTATTACTTGCTTTCACGATCTCTAATTATAATCCCAATACCAACCTTTCCAAGTTCCTTGCAAAGAGCTGCATCCCAATTCACCTTATATACCCTTTCAGGAGGAGGGTCCCAACTACAAATTTTAACATTCGATCCTTCCTCTACTTTGCTATCTATCTGGTTCTCAGCATGATAGTTTTGAAGTAGCTACCTGCTTGGTTCATAACTCCCATTGGATGAGTGAATGTTCCTTTGAAAATAAAGGAATTTCTACACTACCAAATTTGGTTAGTTGTTACCACCATCTCCTCCACTAGCTCTTGCTCAAAAAGTTCAAACATGGTAGCAAATAGATCCAAGAACATGACTGTAGAAAGACCACTTTTCTGAAACTCCTTTGAGCAAAGACTCTATATATCCTTTGCAGCAGTACACTCCCATAAAGCATGAAGACCAGTCTCCTCTTCTAGTAAACAGATAGGGCAAAGAGGTTAATCCACAACCTTCCCCTCTTGAAAAGGCTTAGATTTATTGGTAATGATTCCAAGCAGGCTCTTCGAATGAAAACTTTTGATGCATTAGTAATATTTAGCTTCCAAATGGTAGACCAAACTTTCCTCTAAGAATTAGAGTTGCGTCCACTTCATGATGCATCTCCATAGCAGTTTATTAGGGCAATTAGAAACACTAATAGGGAATTGTTTGATTACTCCATTTCATTGCAAGATAAAATATTTTTCGTCAAAGGAACATTCCAGCTTTTAGTGTTTGAATCTATGTGATTTGCCACCATTGAATTAGTGTCCAACATAGAGGGTGGTATGCTTTGTATCTTGAAAGAGGATGGCTAAGGAATCCATCGATCCTTCCAAATCCTTACCTGTTCACCATTACGAACCCTCCATAAGGAACCTTCTTCCACCAATTTCTTTGCTACAAACAAGCTCCTCAGATATAAGATGAATTAGAGCCTAGTTTAGCATAAAAAAAAGAACTTCTAGGAAACTATTTCAGCTTGAGAACTCTACTAGCTAAGGCCTCTGGATTTTGCACTATTTTCCAACCTTGTTTTGCAAGCATGGCCAGATTAAAGCTCTCCAAGTCTCTAAAACCCAACCCACCTGCTGACTTGGCCTTACCCATTTGACTCCAAGAGACCCAATGAATCTTTCTTTCATGATGTTGTTGCCTCCACCAAAAGCTCCTCATGACTTGGTTGATCTCTTTCAGTAGAGATCTAGACAGCTTAAAAAGCCCCATGAAGTAAGTTGGTAAATCTTGGATCACTGCCTTCAAAAGGATCACCTTCCCAGCCTCGGACAAGATCTTAGTTTTCTAGTTGCTCACCTTGCTTCTTATTCTATCGAGTATGCTATTGAAAGCCTAGTATCGAGACCTGCTAATGAGCACAGGTAATCCAAGATACTTTTCATATCAGGTTCAAGATCTAACCCTAGCAATACTCAGTATATGGCTCTTGACTTCCCTGCAAGTGTTTCTGTTAAAATGAATAGAAGTCTTATCTCTATTAAGCCTTTAGCTTGAGGCTTGTTTATAGGAGTCAAGAAGGCCATCCATTCTACTCCACTCTACTAGATATGTTTTACAAAATAACAAGCTGTCATTAGTAAAAAACAAGTGATTAATACATATTTCTCCTCGAGCCATAATAATACCTGTTATAAAATTAGTGACCTGAGCATGATTAAGAATGACACTCAAAGCCTCTGAAGATAAAAATGTAGGATAACAGTGGGTCACCTTGCCTTAACCATCTTAATACTTTGAATTGTGTTTGAGGGGAACCATTGAATAGGATGGAATAAGAAATAAAATTGATACACACTACAACAAATGTGGGTTTTTCCCATGAGTGAAAGTTGTGGAAAAAAGTAAAATTTGGTGGGAAAAATATTTTTCCCACCAATTTATTCCGTGGGAGAGTCGTGGGATATAATTCATGGAGAAAGAGTCTTTTTCCACCAAACTACAAGTTCATGGGAAAAACTTTCTTTTTCCCACGACATTTGTGGCGGTTAAAAAAAAATTTCTTCGCGGCAAATAAAGTCTCATCTGGTATAATGTGGTGAAAATAACATCATTCTCCATGAAAAGAGGTTGTGGCAAAAAGTATTTACCCATAACATATTTTCATGGAAAAAGTTATCTTTTGGTATTTACGATAAATACTTTCCTGGGAAATACATATTTTCCACAAAGCATTTCGATGTAAATATTTATTTATGAAGAAATTTTATCATGGGAAATAAATACTTCTAGCAAAAAAAAAGTATTTGCCACGAGTTTCATTCGCGGCAAATGCTAAAAGATTTTAGAAAAAAAAAATTGTCAAATAAAAAAATGAGATTGAGCAAAAAATAATCATAACAAATAGTCTAACATAGCCTATAATTATTATATCCAAACCAATGATAGATTATAACTAACCCAAATAATTACATTTAATTAAAATGTAGTTTATAATTAAACTACCTTTAATTGAATTAATCAATGAAAAAATGCATAAGTTTGGCAGGTAAGCCCCATCACACAATCCATTGCTCATGCATAGCACACTCAACATAACCAAGTCCTGCTCCTCTATTTAAGTATGTTGTTAGGCAACTATAACAATATGCAACTTGACAGGATAAATTGGAACATCTTCAACATCACTGCAATCATGCCCTTATACCATGGCAGGATATTTTCAATATGCATGTGCAAATATCAATCTGGCATTTGGAGGTAAAATGGTAGGACAGACAATTACCTTAATGTTATAGTCATCTCTCTCGATAATTTGTTGCAAAAGATGTTGGTTTTGATTCTACATATCATCATATGCCTGTCCAATTGACTGAAGAAAAACCAAAACAATAATTATATCAATTTTATGATTGATAATGGCATTGTTGAACTCCACATCAGATAACATAATTTTTTTTATAAGGGAAAAAAAAAGCTGAAAACTAACCTCAATTTTAGATAAGTCTCATTTTCTTCATTTTTGGATTTTAGAACATTAGTTAGCCTAAAGGTATTCCTGAAATAGCAGTAAACAATACACTCGGTAAGAACTTTTATGCCATTATAAAGTTTAAACAATCACCACCTAATGCTAGAATGCCTGCCGGTTAATATAAAGCATCATAGATCATTATGATGCTAAATGATATAGGAGAACTAAACTCAAACAAGAGAATGGGAAAACTCCTAAATGTAGTCCCCAAAAAGTAAATGAAAAATATGTTTGATATAATCATCGAATCAAAGGGCTATATTTGAGATCTTTGAAATTGAAGGTTAAGCTTGATCCCTAAAAGATCAACAACCTCAAACGTTCTAATATCAGCTCATGGCATTCTTCACAACAGAGCTACATTCTAAGCCTTTCCAACAAACAATATATTGATAACTAGTGCACCATCCCATACATCCCTAAATGAAGTTGAAAGGGAAAAACCAACTAACAGGTAGACCTTCCCAGAAAAACCAATGGAGTCTACTGTCTCGTCACACAACATACCAATCAACAACTTGTTAAGTTTAGTACAGTTGCAGCAGATTCATAGAAGCCACTTGAATTGAAAATAAACATTAAAAATCATCTCAGATCAACAATAACATCAGGTTAAAATAAAATTTTTCACCATCATTGTCAAAGTAAATCAAACCTTTTGGAAGCTTCTAATCTCTGCCTTAGCTCAACAATCTTAGCTTCTGCTGCAGCAAGCATTTGTTGGGATATGGCCTCCACTTCATTTGCAGTCTTGACTCGCAATTCCAAGTTTATTGCTTTTGAGATTTTTTTTCCTTTCGGTTTGGTGGGAGGGGACTGTAAAAAATGTAAAACAAATACCATGTCTAACTATCTTGACTTAGTACAGTGGGCTTTTTACAGTATCAACTAATGCAAAGGAATGTAGGGCCTTGCAAGTAACTTACCACGCTAATGCCATGACGATCAGCCTTGAATGCATAGACTAGAAGGGTTGAGAGGATCACAGACACAAGAGGGGCTCCAGCAGAAACCCATAACAGCTTTGGTTTTCTCATGCTCTGCATGATATATAAGATCACGCAACTAATTAAATGTTATTATTCAACATTGAAAAATGA
>QEOT01005124.1:0-44297 GCA_003123785.1 Pterocarya stenoptera | reverse complement strand
AAAGAGAGTAGAGTTGAGTGGAGTATGATCCTCCTCCTCTGTAATATTTTCTTGTGTACCACTATTTATTAGTGAAGCTCTTTTCTGTGGATGTAGGCAGTTGCCGAACCACGTTAAATTTCTTGGTGTCATTGAGTGAGTGGGAGTGCTCTTTTATTTCCATTTTTATTTATTCCGCTGTGCCTGATTTCCCAACAAGTGGTATCAGAGCTTTTGCTGGAAGGAGTGTTTTTCTCAGAAAACACGTTTTTAGTAGGTTGCTCATTTTAAAAATCTGAGCACACCACTGTGTTCGTCCTAGCAAGACAAGAAAAACGGTGAAAACCAAAGGCCGAAAGGACGCTGCACGCGCCCCCACGCGCCTCCTGAAGGTCTGAGAGTGAAGCCCACTCTCGACACGTACCCACGCGCCCAGCAGAAGTTCAAGCGCGTAACATCCACGCGCACCACGCGCCGCACGCGCTCCAGGGAAGTCATCAGCGCGTGACCTTCACGCGCCTCACGCGCCTGTGACTTTAGAAGGCGCGTGACACACACGCGCCTACGCGTTTTTCGCGGACTACGCGCTGCACGCGTGGCAGATTCCTGTTTTTGGGTTTTTTGGGTCATCCTTGTGCTATCTGAGTCCGATTTTGACGAAACAAGACACGTTTTCAACAAAATCAGGCGTTCCGGACACTACAGTGCTGTCCGTTTTGTGATATTCCACCTCGAAGATCCTATACTTGCATTTTGTATTTAGATTCAGTCTAAATCCATGGAGGATTCAGCATCAGGCGCCATGATAAAGCTGACTGCCTCAAACTACAGTCTTTGGAGACCTCGGATGGAGGATCTCTTGAACTGTAAAGATTTATCTGACCCCTTAGAAAATGAAGGGAAGAAACCAGATGAATTTACGGATCAAGTGTGGAAAAAGATGCACAAGAAGACTATCGGTCAGATCAGGCAATGGATCGACCATAGTGTCTTTCACCACGTGGCCCAAGAGACAGATGCATATAACCTCTGGAAGAAGTTGGAGGATATGTATCAAGCTAAGACTGCTCGAAACAAGGCCCTCTTGATGAGACGGATTGTTAACTTGAAATTGAAGAGCGACACCTCTGTTGCCGAGCATACTAGCGAGTTTCAAAACCTAGTTAACCAGCTCGGGTCCGTCAAGTTGAATCTTGGCGATGAAGAACAAGCCCTGCTACTTCTCAGTTCATTACCAGATAGTTGGGAGACGCTGGTGGTCTCCTTAAGTAACTCTACTCCAGATGGCAAACTTACCATGACGATGGTTAAGGATGCCCTGTTTAATGAGGAGGCCAGACGAAAGGAGACGGGCATGAATCAGTCTCATGTCCTAGTCACCGAGAGTAGAGAAAGGCCTCAAGGTAATGATAGAGGGAGAAGTGGAGGCAGAAACAGAGGAAAGTCTCAGCCACGTGGAAGGTCCAGCAGTAGCAGGAACCAGCAGACGGGTAACATGAAGTGTTACCATTGTGGCAAAGAAGGCCACATGAGGAAAAACTGCCGCAAGTTTTTAAGGGAGCAAGGTCAAAGCAATAAGCTGAAGAAAGAAGATGGTGAAACTCTTGTCACTCTTTCTGGAGATGTAGCAGTACTTTCCACCAGTGACGAGATGTGTCTGCACGTTGCAAGCCACGATGTTGAGTGGGTGGTAGACACAGCAGCATCATACCACGCCACTTCCCAAAGTGAATTTTTCACTACGTACAAAGCAGGAGACTTTGGTACGGTAAGGATGGGGAACGCCAGTTCCTCTAAGATCGTGGGAGTTGGTAAAGTGCAGATTAAAACCAACACTGGTTGCACCATGGTGTTGAAGGATGTTCGACACATTCCTGACCTTCGGATCAACCTGATTTCCGGAACAGCTCTTGATCGACAGGGCTATGACAGCCACTTCAGCAAAGGCACTTGGAAGCTGTCACAAGGTGCCATGGTTGTCGCCCGAGGACATATTTGCGGTACGTTGTACAAGACCCATGTGAAGATCAATACTGATAGCCTCAATGCAATGGAAGACGAGGCATCACCGAATCTGTGGCACAAGAGACTCGGACACATGGGTGAGAAAGGGTTGGATACGCTTGTGAAGAAGGCACTCATCAAAGTTGCCAAAGGAACAGCGTTAAACCCTTGTGAGTACTGTTTGTTTGGCAAACAACGCAGAGTCTCGTTTAATTCCTCTACAAAGAGAAGATCAGAGTTGTTGAGTCTGGTACACTCTGATGTATGTGGTCCCATGGAAAAAGAGTCATTGGGAGGTAACAGATATTTCGTGACATTCATTGATGATGCTTCACGAAAAGTCTGGGTATATATTTTGAAATCAAAGGATCAGGTCTTCGAGCACTTCAAAAGTTTTCACAACCTAGTGGAAAGAGAGACGGGAAAGAAGCTGAAGTGTCTGCGAACAGACAATGGAGGAGAGTATATTTCCAAAAGGTTAGCAGCATACTGCGTTGATCGCGGTATTCGACATGAGAAGACGGTCCCATATACCCCTCAGCACAATGGTGTAGCCGAAAGAATGAATCGGACCATCATGGAAAGAACAAGATGCATGCTCAGTATGGCCAAGTTACCAAAGCCATTCTGGGGTGAAGCAGTTCGTGCTGCCTGTTACCTAATCAACAGATCACCTTCTGCACCACTGAAATTTGAAGTTCCTGAGAAGATTTGGTCTGGAAAAGATGTCTCTTACTCTCACCTGAGAGTGTTTGGGTGCAAAGCCTTTGCACACGTATCCAAGGAGCTGAGACAGAAGCTCGATGTCAAGTCAACTCCATGTATCTTTGTTGGATATGGAGATGAAGAATTCGGATATAAGTTATGGGATCCAGTGACAAAGAGAATTGTCAGAAGTAGGGACGTTGTGTTCCATGAAAACCAGTACATAGGAACTAAAGCTTCCTCAATGCCAATAGAGCTTAGTTCCTATACTACAGATCCTGCACCATTACAGTTCGCCACAGATAATGAGGATATGCAAGATCGAGATCCAGAAGCAGAAGAAGAAGCTCAGGGTATTGAGCAGGGGGAGCAAGAACCCTCTCCACCAGAAGCTGGTGTACCACCACAAGGGTTAGATGGTGATGAACCTCCTTTGGTTGATGAAGCTCAATCAAGAAGATCAGCAAGAGGCCGCCTACTGATTTCGTCGAGGAGATATCCGGAATCAGACTATATTCTGCTTACTGATGAGGGGGAGCCAGAGAGCTTCCAAGAAGTTCAAACTCATGCTGATAGAAGCCTATGGGTGCAAGCAATGCAAGAAGAGATGAGTTCTTTGCAGAAAAATCAGACCTATGAGTTGGTGAAACTTCCTGAAGGAAAGAAAGCCCTAAAGAACAAATGGGTGTTCAAGCTGAAGAAAGATGGCCAAGGGAAGCTGATAAAGTACAAGGCCAGATTGGTTGTCAAAGGATTCCAGCAGAAGAAGGGAATCGACTTTGACGAGATTTTTTCACCGGTGGTGAAGATGATGTCAATCCGAGTCATACTCGGATTGGTGGCCAGCTTGAATTTGGAACTCGAACAGATGGATGTGAAGACAGCCTTTCTCCATGGAGATTTGGAGGAGGAAATCTATATGGAGCAACCAGAAGGGTTTGAAGCTCCAGGGAAAGATCACTTAGTCTGCAAGTTAAAGAAGAGTCTCTATGGCCTCAAGCAAGCGCCGAGGCAATGGTACAAGAAGTTCGACTCATTCATGATGAGTCATCGTTACAAGAGACTTGTTGCAGATCAGTGTGTCTATGTTCGAAGGTTCCAGGATGACAAGTTTGTCATACTCCTTCTTTACGTTGATGATATGTTAATCATTGGTGAGGATAGGTCCATGATTAACAAACTAAAGAAGGAACTATCCAAGTCCTTTGACATGAAGGACTTAGGCCCAGCACAACAAATTTTGGGCATGAAGATTGTTCGTGATAGGAAAGCCAAAAGGTTGTGGCTATCACAACAAAAATATGTTGAACGGATAATTAAGCGTTTCAACATAGGAGATGCAAAGCCAGTCAATACTCCACTTGCTAACCACTTCAAGTTGAGTAAGAGCTCATGTCCCTCTTCAAAGAAAGAGATTGAAGAGATGGAAGCAATCCCCTACTCTTCAGCAGTAGGAAGCCTGATGTATGCAATGGTTTGTACCAGACCAGATATTGCTCATGCTGTAGGCATGGTGAGCAGATTCCTTTCAAATCCAGGAAATGATCATTGGAATGCAGTCAAGTGGATTCTCAGGTACCTGAAAGGTACATCGAAGATGTGCTTGTGTTTTGGGGGAGCTAAACCAGTCTTGGAAGGCTTTACAGATTCAGATATGGCAGGAGATCTGGATAGCAGGAAATCTACTTCGGGATTTCTCTTCACATTTGCAGGAGGAGCTGTCTCTTGGCAGTCCAAATTGCAGAAGTGTGTTGCTTTATCTACAACAGAGGCAGAGTACATTGCAGCAGCAGAAGCTGGGAAAGAGATGTTGTGGATGAAGCGTTTTCTCCAAGAACTAGGGGTTAGTCAAGAAGACTACAAGGTATATTGTGATAGTCAAAGTGCTCTAGACTTGAGCAAGAATTCAATGTACCATTCCCGCACCAAGCATATTGATATCCGCTATCATTGGATACGCGAAGCGATGGAACAACAGCTGTTAAAGCTTGTGAAGATCCATACGAAAGAGAATCCAGCGGACATGCTGACGAAGGTGGTTACAAGTGAGAAGCTTGAGCTATGCAGAGACATAGCTGGAATGGATAGCATCTAGGTAAATGGGCATGGAGGGGGAGAATTGTTGAAATCCCTGCCCAAAGCAAGCAGTCATTGTTGACTGCTTGCTTCTCAGCTTGTAACGCCCAGCGGGTAACTGCATTTGCAGTTACCATTAAATGCATTCATATGCATTTAGCCCCTATAAATTGAGGCTCTCGCTGTGAGCTTCAGAAAATACCAAGGAAGAAAAAAAAAGAGAGAGAATCAGGAGAGTTCTGAGAGAAAAAAAGGAGAGTAGAGTTGAGTGGAGTGTCATCCTCCTCCTCTGTAATATTTTCTTGTGTACCACTATTTATTAGTGAAGCTCTTTTCTGTGGATGTAGGCAGTTGCCGAACCACGTTAAATTTCTTGGTGTCATTGAGTGAGTGGGAGTGCTCTTTTATTTTCATTTTTATTTATTCCGCTGTGCCTGATTTCCCAACATTCTTTTCTGGGTAAGGCCAGCACCAGTCGATTCTTCCATGTTTATGTCCTCCTCCTTCATCCCGGAGGGCACTTTCCAATCGAAGCAATACAAAAGATTCGCAAGTGAAAGCTCAACGGTGGTCGCTCCCATGTATATCCCAGGACAACCTCTTCGACCAGATCCAAATGGCAATAACTCAAAATGTTGTCCTTTATAATCGATAGAGCTATCAACGAACCTTTCTGGGTAGAACTCTTCTGGGTTCGTCCAGTATTCAGGGTCTCGTCCTAGCGCCCAAGCATTTACTTGGAGCAACGAGTTGGGGCCAATGTCATAACCGCCGATCTTAACGTCTGCCATGGTTAGCCTTGGAAGAAGGATTGCGGCTGGAGGGTGCAATCTAAATGTTTCTTTGATTATCATCTTCAGGTAATGAAGATGAATTATGTCGCTTTCCGTGACTTTTCCTCTGTTTCCAACGACGTTTCTGACTTCATCTTGTACTTTCTTCATCGCTCGTGGGTTCCTTGCAAGCTCCGCCATTGCCCATAGCATGGTGACTGCAGCAGTGTTGCTTCCACCCAAAAACATATCCTGACATACACGAAGAAAGATTGCATAATGATGATTAGAACATACAAACCTAAGACCTGATCAGTTCAAGAAATTAAGATTAATGCAGAAAACACGCGGAAACGTGATAAAAAAACCATGGAAGGAAAGATCGAGTCCTTACGAAGAGGATGGCCTTAATGTTATCTTTATTGAACGGAGGAGCACCGGGGTTGGTTTGCTGATCCCTTTCTATTCTCAGCAGCACGTCGATGAGGTCTTCGTGGCCGTGTTCTGTCTTCTTGGGCTTGAGATGAAGATCAATGGCCTGTTGCAGAAAATCATCCAAATCATGAAAAATCTTTTCGAGTCTTCGAATCCGACCAGAGAGCCTGTCAATAATCCATCCCACGTATGGAAAGAATTCAGTTGCACTGAAGCTTGCAAACAAGACTTCAGCCTCACGAACCACTTCTCGAAGCTTTTCATTATCCAAACCACTCCCACGAAAATTATTTCCGAAAGCAGTCCGACAGAGTGTACTTGCTGTGAGAGCCAACATCTTCTCAGAAAGATCNAAAATATTATTAAAATATTATTTTTTAATATTATTATTATTTTAAATTTTAAAAAAGTTAAATTATGTCTTAAAAAAAGTTAAATTATTTATTATATTTTATATAAAAAATTTTGAAAAAATACTGATGAGATAAAATATTTTTGAATCTAAATCAAACCATTCATTTAAGACAAGTCAAGAAAAAAATATAGAAGTTATCAAATATAATTGAATAAATATATGTACAATAATTGACATCAAACACCCGGTTTATGTCAAAGCTCGCTACATCAACTTAAATAAAAAGAAAATATTACTATTTTATTTTGTTCTATAAACATAGCGAAGTCTTATAATTAAATTACATGTACACCAGATTTATAAATAACACATACTAATTAGAAAAATTATATTCTCAAGCTCATATATAGAACATGTTTAATAAAGTATTTATATGACATAATATTATTTAAAAGAAACTTTAAAATTCAAATCTTACAAATCAAATTAGCTTTTAAGTGATATAGAATTGCAGTATAGTTTATAGAAAGTGACGAGGATAATTATTTAATTGTGATAAATGTATCACATCTTATTTTGTGGGAAGAAAATAGAATAGTAGTGTAGTTTACATGATTTTCCTTTCTAAAATCTTATTTTCCTTTCTAAAATCTTAGAAAATATCTTAATTAACTCGAACTATTTTATTATTATTTACCTGTCTCAATTACCTAAACATGCCTCTAACTATTTCAATTTCGAGGTGGTATGCATGCGTAATTTCCCATAAATAATTGGAACAATAATTTCGTTCTCTCCCCGGCCAGCTTCTCTCGTTACTCGATCGTTAGGTTGCTAAAAGTTAAAAAGATCTTCAAATTAGAATCCGAGCTAGAATGTTTTATAATTATCTATACCGATCGAGTAACCCTCCTTGTTAATACCCTTCTTATGTGCCAAATACTTGGGACTATCCGAATTTAAAATTAGCTCGCTACCGTCCAACGAATAGATATAGGACAGAAAATTATTCAAAACTTAAAAAAAAAATGAAACGGTTCAAACATTTCAAGAAGATAGAGAATATACTATATATTATAGTATATAATATATATTATAATTGTATTATAGACTATAGTGATATATATAGTATTAGTGTAACTATTAATACAATAGACTATAGTGCTAATATATAGTTATTTATATAGGATTTTAAAATTGAATATTATATTAATTATTACATAATAAAAAATTCTTTTATATATAATTAAATATATATATGTTATATATTTAATACAATATATTATATGTAAAAAATATTTTATACAATATAAAAAATTAAATATATATAAACCGGTCCGCGTCTTCCTTGCCATTATTTGGTGATGCGAAAGATCAACATAAAAATAATTTCAAAACTTGGAAAATCAGCTCTGAATTTGCACAATAATTAATTAAGAGGCAAAGGTGCTAGTTTTCAAAGGTGATGGTGAGAATATTTCTCCAGGCCTGAACCCAGTGGAAATGAAGAAAGCAAGACACAGCTACCGTAGATATATCGCTATCCCAATTAATTCCCGTGCGTTTAAATTCTAACCATGCTTGCGAAGCCGTCTCCATTGAAACGTCATTGAAAGAGCAACAATACATCAATTAGAATCAAACATGACATTTACATATCCATCATACATTTATATTATCAACATTTCATGTATTTATAGACGGCGAAGCCGTCTCCATCTTCACTTGTTGATTTACTGGATAATTCCCACCTACTGTGGCTATGGCTAGTGGCTACTGTGCCTGCATTTTACAAAGCTACCTCCTATACCTGCTCCCGAATTCATTCAGTCCAATAGAGCGGCGGTGTCACGAATTGTATATTGGGTAAGTTTGGAAAATAAAATAGAGATGACAAATTCCCAACAAATTTCACAATATATGTTTTAAAATAGACTACTTTTTATAAAGTGAAGTTAGTTTTATAAATAATTTTTTTTTTATAACAATATGTCATCATTTTAAAATAAAGTTATATAATTTTTTTTTAGATATTACTTAAACACAAAATACTTTTTAATTTCACTCTTAACTTTTTAATCTAATCATTACAATTTTTATAAATTTTAAAATAAAATAAAAAAATCAATTCAATTTTTTTAAACTTCAAAATAATAATTATATTAAAAAATATTTTAAAAAACTATATTCAAATAATTTTTTAATATTTTTATTCAATTTTTTCTGTAAACTTCCTAAAAACTCAATAAAACAAATTATTGTTTCAAACGAGCCGGCGCCCTTAGACTATAGTGAAGGAGATAGCAACGTGGGTAATATTTTAGAGGATGAAAAATCATATACGTACGCATCGAATAATTCCAATATAAGTTAAACTTTAAAGTAAAATTAGTATTTGCCATACCAGATTTATTAAGGTTTTTTAGTAAGGTTGAAAAATTACTTTAAACTATTAGTATTAATGGTAAGAAGATTTATTAAATTTTCTAGTATTGTTGGGTTGAAACCCCTTTTGAGAAAACTCTCTAGTGGGATTGAAAATCCGCTTTAGAATATTAATATTATCTGTAAAAAAATTTTATTTTTTGTGTATTTTTTAAATCTCTTTAAAAAGTTTAAAAAATTATAAATTTTTTAAATATAGTGGTATTTATATTTAAAAAATTTTTATACACACACTACGATTATACTTTGATGCAAGACAAGCGACGTTAATTTGGCAACAACGGGACACGATCCTTGATTATATGATTATTGGCACCAATAAGAAAACTTCAGCCATGCTTATCAATCTGCAGACGGAACACTAAATTCTGTTTCTAAGTTTATATTACAATTGTTTCTTTTTTGAATGTTTTCCATTTCAGTCGTTTGATTTCGTTAATAAGTTTCTTATATATTCGATGGCAATTGTATGGGAGGAGAGGAATGAATTTTTGAATAAATCGTGTGGAAAAGAAAACTAATTTTCTGCTGCAATTTGCATCGACTTGGAAGACACAGCTCTTCCTTTTTACTATCTTTATTCTGTTTTGGCACTTATTATTCTTCTCAATGTTTCCACTACGCCAAACTTTAATCCTCATATATAAAATGTGACATATTTTTTACTCATATATAAAATGTGACATATTTTTTACTATTAGATGATCATTTATTAGATTTATCTCTTTTATAAAATCTCTCTTTCACAAATCTCCTAAACCATACCTGGGTTTGCCACAAGCTTCTCGTTCTTAGCATAAAACTTCTAAAACAATTGGCCCCTTTTCCTGGTACCATATGGTTTCATTACCAATGTGCTTGCCCAGCCTTCACGAATTTTGTCCATACATTTGGCAGTTTTTTACATGTGGTTGGGAATTAAAGAACAATAACATTATACACAGTTTTAAGATATGTAAGTTTCATACACTCTCATTAAAAAAAAAGAAGGTAAAGTTTACTATTAAAAAAATAATTATTTTCTTGTAGATATAAGATTTATCTATTTAAAAAAAAATATGCAAGATTTAAACATTCTATAATTAATTACAACTGTCATTTGTCATCAAAGAAAAGCATGGAAATTTAATATAATTTGATAGGTAAGACTTGCACGATTGTATATTTAATCAAAGATCCTGTATTTAGCTATATTATAAGTTTGAGAAATATCTTAATCACAAAAAATCTCATAAAATTAAAATTTTAAATTGATGTAATTTTTAAATCTAAAATCATGTCAATTTGTAAAACTTTACCATAATTTGAGGACTTAAATATTGGTCAGAAAGCAACGAGTTTTGGGCATCAACAAGCTCACGTGGGCCGTGTCATTCAGCGGATGAAAAATTTGAAGCAAAATGTTTTCAATTTTTTTGTGTGTTTGGTAGGTGAAAAATGTAAACACGTCACTTTTCATAAAATATTATACAATTATGTTTTAAAATAAAAAACTTTTTTGGTAAAATATCTTATAAAAATAAGATTATTTTATAAAAATATCTTCAGTTTAAAATATATATTATAAAATATATTGTGAAATATATTGTATATAGTTAGAAATTAAAGATGAGTAACTATATACACAATTTTAATATATATAAGTTTCACACACTTGTTAAGAAAAAAATAGAGTTTATCATTAAAAAAATAATTATTTTATATAATTATATTTTAAATTAAAGAGTTCTTTTTTATAAAATATCTTATAAAAATAATATTACTTTATAAAAATATCTTCACTTTAAAATTAGCCAAATGTTCTAGGGAACCGATACAATTAGACAAATGTATATAATAATTGATAGGAAAAATCTATTCAATCTCCCTCACTCCCTACCAAGCACCCCTCAGACTCTTCGCACATATATCGCAATCCCAATTCCCGTGCGTTTAAATTCTAACCATGCTTGCGAAGACACGGGAAGCCGTCTCCTCCATCTTCACTGGTTGATTAACTGGATGTGGTCCATCTTAGCACAGCTCCACGTACCGTGCCTGCATTTCACAAAGCTACCTTCTGTACCTGTTCCCAAAATTCACTCGGTCCAATAGGGCGGCGGTGTCACGCATTCTGAAAACATTTCATAACATATATTATAAAGTAGTAATTTTTTTTTCTCCTAATATAAAAATACTCTTTCTTTTTAAAATATAATTGTGTAAAAAATAATGTGCGTTTATTATTTTTCATCCGCAAAACTTCTCACAAATTTTTTTTTTCTAAATATAACTCAAACACTAACTATTTTTTTAATTTCAAATCTTAACTTTTTCATCTAATAATTATCTAATCATTATAATCTTTTTCAAACTTCAAAACAAAATACAAAATTCAATTCAACTCTTTCAAGCTTCAAAATAAAAAATTATATTCAAAGTTATATTCAAACAATTTTTTGACTTTATAATAATTTTATTTAATTTATTCTCTCTCATTCCTCTAAACTTAATAGAATATTTTAACTTAGATTATTTCATTACAATTTTCACTTGGCCCAAAGACTATATTGAAGGAGATAGCAACGTGGGTAATCTTTTAGAGACTGAAAAATGATATACGCATCAAATAATTTCAATATAAGTTAACTTTGAAGTATTAGCCATACCAGATTTATGAAGTTTTGTTTTTTAGTAGGGTTGAAAATTCACTTTAAACTATTGGTATTAATAGTCAGAAGATTTATTAAGTTTTCGGGTGTTGGGTTTTTGGCCTATGGTTTGAAATCCGATTTGAGAAAACTCTCTAGTAGGATTGAAAATCCGCTCTAGAATATTAATATTATCTGGTTTTCAATTTAAAAGTGATATTCGGTTTGCACGTTGAGATGGTCTCATCTTATTAAGGACAAAGCTACTCCTGCACTGACCGTCAGCCACAACACCTCACAGCAGCAAAACTTAAGCATTATCCCTACATAACAAACTTTGCACTACATGCATCACTGCATGCATTCCTTGACAACTATTGTATAATAGTTTTCTACATTAAGAATATTCTCGATTCTGTGTAATCAAGCCTCTTAAGGCAGTCCTGTAAATACTATTCATGTAATGAAAGATACAACTCTTTTATCTTAGTATTTCAACATGGTATCAAGAGCCTAAATAGGACTCATCCATGGCTGAATCCAGTTCTTCATCTTCATCTTCTTCTTCTTCTTCTTCTTCCTCTCCCTCCCTCCCACTTTTCTCCCACACCATTGCTGTGAAACTTACTCCTGATAACTACTTGCTTTGGAAAACACAATTGGTTCCTTATCTTCGCGGTAATCGACTTTACAAATATGTTGATGGCTCTTGCCCAGCAACAAAACCTGAACTTCCAGCTTATGACCTCTGGTTTCAACAACATCAACACGTAATGTCTACTCTTATTTCTTCTCTTTCTGAACCTTTAGTGGCTCAAGTGGTTGGTTGTTCTTCTGCACGAGCTGTTTGGCTCTCCCTTGAATCAAGCTACGCCTCCGTTTCTCAAGCTCGAGTCATTCAAACCAACTGCAATTGGCTTCTCTCAAGAAGGGTGCTGATACTATCTCCACATATTTTCGTAAAGCTAAAGGTCTTGCCGACATTATGGCAGCTGTGGGACGTCCTCTTCCTCCTGCGAAATTTGTTCCTTATCTGCTTGCTGGACTTGGTCCAGATTACGATGGCTTAGTCACTTCTGTGACTACTAGACTCATCTCGATTTCCCCTGAAGAATTACTTGGACATCTCTTGGTACATGAAGCAAGGTTACTTCATCATTATGAGATCAGCACCTTCCCAACAGAAGCCTCTGCTAATTTTACTGCAAAATCTTCCTCTGCTTCACATGGACGAGGAAATCGTGGTGGAAGATATTTTAATCGAGGACGTAATAGTGGACATTCCACTCACAACAGGGGCCGTGGCAACTATGTAGGTAATACTGCTCCTAATACTTTTTCTTCCACTGACCAATGTGTGGTGTGTCAGGTTTGCAATCGCCAAGGCCATATTGCTATCAACTGCTTGTACCATTTTAACCAAGCCTATACTAGTCCATCACCCATGACAACCAACTTTACAGATTACTGAAACGATGCCAACTGGTATCGTGATACTGCTGCCACAAACCACATCACCAGTGAATTGTGTAACCTTAATCTGCATGCATTTGAGTATGGAGGTGAAGAACAACTCCGCATGGGCGATGGTTCTGTTGTTCCTATATCACATTCTGGTTCAGCCTCCTTCTCTTCTCCATCATCTCAATTTGTACTTAATATAATTTTGTGTATTCCTTCTTTAAAAAAAAATTACATCTCTGTTCGTCAGTTCTGTTTAGGCAATAATGTCCTTTTCAAATTCTATGCTAACTCATTCTCTATTCATGATTTCAAGTCGGGGAAGCAACTTCTTCAAGGGACCACAAGTAATGGCCTCTACACCATTTCATCTTCAGCTTAATCACCTTCTGCCTTTACCAGTCATCTTTCAGTTCCTCTATGGCACACTAGGCTTGGCCATCCTTCCATCAAGTTCGTCCAGTCTATTCTTCAGCAGCATCAACTTTCTTTTCAACGCACTTTAATTCCTTTTTGTAATGCCTGTGCTCAAGCCAAACACCATAGATCACCTACTCATCAACGATTAAATAAATCTACTGCACCTTTTCAGCTTATATTTTTTTATTTATGGGGTCCATCACCGTATGTATCTCCTGATGATTATCGGTTCTATATTACCTTTGTTGATGCCTTTTCTCAATACACATGGTTAATCCCTCTCAAAACAAAGTCTCAAGCTCTTGACGCCTTTTTCAAATTTAAAACTAACGTTGAACTTCAATTTAATACAAAAATCATGCAATTCCAGTCAGATTGGGGGGGTGAATATCACCCATTTTCAAATTACTTAAAATCATGTGGAATCACTCATAGACTCACCTGCCTTCATACCCATACCCAAAATGGCATAGTTGAGCGTAAGCACCGTCACATAGTTGATACAGGCTTAGCTCTCTTAGCCCACTCATCTATCCCTCTCCATTTCTGGCCTCAAGCTTTTCTTCATTCGGTTTACTTAATTAACATGCTACCATCTCCCACACTACAAAACCACTCACCATATTTTTTGCTTCATAAAATTCATCTTGACTATAATTCTCTACAGGTATTTGGATCTGCGTGCTGGCCTCTAACCACACCTTACAACTCACGCAAATTCAATTTCTATTCCCTTTCCTGTGTCTTTTTGGGTCTAACCCAAATCATTGTGGGTTTCTATGTTATCATATTCCTACTGGACGAACTTACATCTCCATTGACGTTCGCTTCAATGAAATAAGCTTCCCTTACTCATCTCTTCCGAAGCCCACCACTGCGTCCCAACCCACTCATACATTTCTTCCCAATTTCCAGTCCAGTCCACACTCTACCTCATCCTCTCCTTCCATTCTTGGTCCTCCTCCTTTGTCTACTCCCTCTCTGTTGCCTGCACAAATTTCATCTTCACCACCATCATCTCAACTGCACACACACAGAATGGTTACTCGTTCACTAACCAACTCCCTTCGACCCACCACATTTCATGATGGCACAATCAAATGGCCCTTACCCAGTACTTTTGTTACTGACCTCAGCACAATCCCTGAAACTCCTCCCACTTACACCATAGCCAAGTAGTACCCAAAATGGCATGAAGCCAGGGCTAAGGAATTTCAAGCTCTACTTTCAAACCAAACCTGGGCCCTTGTCCCTACTTCCCAAGCCACCAATACCATCACTTGCAAATGGGTGTTCAGAACCAAACGACTTGCCGATAGTTCGATAGAACGTCGCAAAGCTCGTTTAGTTGCTAGAGGATTTCTTCAGTAGTCTGGAATTGATTTTGAAGAAACCTTCAGCCCAGTGGTTAAGGCCACAACGGTTTGAACAGTGCTTGCTCTTATTGTCTCTCAGAATTGGTTTGTTCACCAATACGATGTGCATAATGCTTTTCTGCATGGGCCACTTCATGAAATGGTTTTATGGCTCAGCCACCTGGCTTCTCACATCCACAGTACCCATCGTATGTGTGCAAATTAAACAAAGCCATCTATGGCCTTCGGCAGTCACCTCGTGGTTGGTACGCACGTCTAAGCTCTCGGCTGGTTGATCTTGGCTTTACTATTTCTACAGCAGAATCTTCTCTTTTCATATATTAATCTGCCAATATTACTACGTTTGTTTTGGTGTATGTCGATGACCTGTTGGCTACAAGGTCCTCCATGCATTTTTTATCAGACCTCATTGCTACTCTATGTCGTGACTTTCCCATCATTGATTTGGGAAAACTGAGCTACTTCCTTGGTGTCGAGGCTACTTACAATTCCAGAGGTCTTCTCCTCACACAACACAAATATATCACAGACCTCCTGCACCACACAAACATGTAGAGTGCAAAACTGGTAAAGTCACCCATGTCCACTTCCGAGAAGTTTAGTGCTTTTTCTGGACATCTTTTTGAAGACCCTACGCTATATCGGAGTACTGTTGGCTCCTTACAGTACCTCTCATTTACGAGGCCTGATCTTGCCTTCGCTGTAGGAAAAGTATGCCAATTTATGCATATCCCCCTAGTGCCTCACTGGCAGGCAGTGAAGTGAATTCTTCGCTACCTCAAGCACATGTCTATTGTTGGTCTACAACTCTCTCAATCATCACCTGTTCAGCTCACTGCATGGTCTGATGCCGATCGGGCAGGATGCCTAGATGATAGGCAGTCTACAAATGGCTACTGCATATTTCTCGGTTCTAATTTAGTTTCATGGTCATAAAAAAGAAACAACCTAGCATTGCAAGATCTTCAACTGAGGCCGAATTCAAGGCTGTTGCAAATACTACTGCCGAAGTCATTTGGCTCCAACACCTCTGCCATGGTCTTGGTATCCATTTAACTTTTTCCCCCTTGCTGTATTGCGATAACATGGGAGCTATGTATTTGTCTTCTAATCCTATATTTAATGCACGAACCAAACATGTCAAAATTGATTTTCATTTCGTGCGGAATCGGGTGCAGAATAAATCCTTACGAGTTGCTTTCATCTCTGGTAAAGACCAACTCGCAGACCTGCTCACTAAACCCATTTCATCTTTTCGGTTTGCATTACTTTGTTCAAGTCTTCAACTCCAAGCTTTGCCGCATGACTTGAAGGGGGATGTTTAGGACAAAGCTACCCTTGCACTGACCGTCAGCCACAACACCTCACAGCAGCAGAACTTGAGCATTATCCCTACGTAACAAACTCTGCACTACATGCATCACTGCATGCATTCCTTGACAGCTATTGTATAACAGTTTTCTGCATTAAGAATATTGTCGATTTTGTGTAATTCGGCCTCTATAAAAGGCAATCCTGTAAATACTATTCATGTAATGAAAGATACAATTCTTTTATCTTAGTATTTCAACACATCTCATATCATCTCAACATTCAAATTAGGGATGTCAAATCGTGTTAACGGGTCGTGTTCGTATCGTTTCAAAACATGTACATAATACTATATGGGTCAACTTTAACCCGACCCGTTAAACTTTTTGTATCAAAATCTCAAACCCTAACACGATCCATTACCATAATAGGTCGTGTTGTGTCAACCCATTTTGACTAGTTAATAAATACTAAGAAATAGGTTAACATGACTTGGCTTGTTTCAACCTGTTTATGTAAAGAAAAATTATATTCATCATCCCCACACACCACATTTTTTTTCTCTTACTAAATGTGTGGTATATGAATGATGAGTGAAAGAATTTAATAAGTAAATAAAATAAATTAATAAATAAAAATAAATAAAAAGAAGTGTGATGTGTGGTATGTGGTATTTGGGGATGATGAGTAGCAAAGCTTGAGTTGAATAGACCTGAAATTGACCAGTTTGACCAGGTTAAGTTTAGCATAATTTTATATAAATGCTAAAATCACAATATCTATAAAAAATATACATATAAAACTAACTACAAGTCCAAAATTATAATCCAAACAATAAAAATATTGAAATTAAAATCCTAACAATTCTACTTTTAGGTATATAGGTATAATTGTAACTTTAACTTTCTTAACGGGTTGTAACAGGCAATAACGGGTTGACTCATTATCAACCCGTTAAGCAGCCGTGTCTTAATAGGTCAACCCGTTTTGATTCGAACCCATTAAGACTAAATCCTAATCCATTATTGTCGTGTCGCATTCATGTTGGGCTAACTAGTCGTGTCACATATTGTCATCCCTAGAACTTCAAATTCCAATCAAATATAAATATTTTTTAATTTCAAATCTTAACTTTTTCATTTAATCATTACAACTTTTTCAAACTTCCAAACAGAACACAAAAAATAATTAACTTTTTCAAATTTCAAAATAAAAATTATATTCTAACAATATTTTAAATTTATAACATTTTTATTCAACTTTTTCTTTCTCTCTCATTTTTCAAAATTTAATAAAGTATATTAAATCAAACTATTCCACTACTATTCATAAATTACTTTACAACTATTTACAAATTTTTCTTTTCACCTCATCTCAACATCCAAACGAGGCCTAAAAGGATGTAGCTACTATCAGAATTGAGTTTTTCACACTCCAATCATAACCCACCACTTCAACGTCCGTCCTGGTAATTAATCCTACAATAAGCTAAACTACTCAACGTCCTAATTATCCCAACCGTCTCAAGGGCGCCAAATGGTGGCCACCATCTCGAGCGGTGGCAGCCAAAAACATTTCTGGTGTTGGAATAGTCGCTATTCATAAAAATGATGGTTATTCATTTAATCCAATACAAGAAGGGCTTGATTTGGCCAAATCCAGTGCCAACCTGGGGTAAGGTGGTTTGCCACCACCTCTGGCATCTGAGAAATCTAAGAAATAATTAAATCAGCCCTTACTAAGAGTGGCAGTTGCCACTGGCAGTCAAAAAAAGCTCTAGCATAGATGTTGTAGTATTCGGTACTACTATGGTCAGATCTGGCTAGATCTGATGCAACCTAGCACCAAGAAGTAGTGGAACAAATACCAACAGTGAATGTGGAAAAAAAAAAAAGACCTGAGATTTATTTGAATGCTATTTCAGGCACCCTAAGGGCTAAGACTATGAGACTCCTTGGAAGAATTGGTGAAGAGCAAGTAGTGGTGCTGATTGACTCAAGGAGCACACACAATTTTATTAACCCATCTATTATGCTGAAAACCAAGCTTGGGGTGGATGAGAGCAAGAAAATATCAGTGAAAATAGCTAATGGGGAATTGGCTCAAAGTGTGGACCAAACCGATTTGGACATGGGCCTAAAAAGATCACCTTAAAGGGCCTCACCCCCATCTGGTTTATCATTTAAGGGTAGCAAGAAGGCCCTGCTATCATCTATGTCTAAAGGGAGGGGACTTTGTTACAATTATTGGAGAATGAGTCATTCACAATTCCATTACAGTAATTACTGATATACAGAATCTCCCTAATGAATTTCAACATATTTTTGAAACCCCTCAGGGATTACCACCTTCCTGATCCCATGATCATAGAATCATTTTGAAGGAAGGGACTCAACCCGTTTCAACCAAACCCTATCATCATCCACATTATCAAAAAGTTGAAATAGAAGAAATTGTTTTAGAATTAATTACCATTGGGCTTATACGACCTAGCATTAGCCTGTTTTCATCTCCATTCTTATTAGTGAGGAAGGTCGATGGGAGTTGGTATTTATTTGTGGGCTACAGGGCTCTTAACCAAGAAACAGTCAAAGCTAAATTCCCTATACCAATTCTTGATGAACTGATGGATGAGTTATATGGCTCAATTGTACTTTCTAAGTTGAACTTAAGGTTCAGATATCATCAAATTAGGGCGGTCCCTGAATATGTGCATAAAACAGCCTTTAGGACATACCTGTTGGGGTGTAAATTTAAACCGAAAAATTGGTCCGAACTGGACCAAACCGGACCGGATGGCCCCGTTTTGATGGCCTAATAAATTCTCAATATTATTACATTTTCTGACCTAATACTAATAGTCTAATACTATATTACTATTACTTTTAGTATATAAATCAGTATACTAAATAATCACATATAAAATAATGATATAGTGTAATACTAATACTATCACTATAATAAATTACTATACTAATTGTATCACTATAATACTATCAATAATATAGTTATAATAAATTAAACTCACTATAACAATTAACAAATACTAATATAACAATTAACAAACTCCCTATAGCTATAGTTATACTAATAGTCTAATATAGGCTATAGTTATTCTTATAATAATATAACTATACTAAATCACTAAAACGAATACTAATATATAGCTAATAGTTGAGTATTAATACTATTATATAGTCTACTATATTATATAGCTATAACTAATACTAATATATAGTTATTCTAATAATAATAGTCTAATATAGACTATAGTTATAACTCATACCTATACTAATATAGCTATACTAAATCATTATAACTAATACTAATATATAGTTATTACAATACTAACATTCTAATATATTATATAGCTATAATTAATACTAATATTTATTCTAATACTAATAGTCTAATTTATTTTATAGCTATAACTAATACTAATTTAGATATTCCACACTATGATTTTGAAACACTGCACTAGGTGCTACTATTGAGGTTACTATTCACTCTGGGAAAGTAAAGAATACATTTTATACTATAAAATCCTAAATATGCATACTAAACTAACTATGCAATTTGTTTATCGAAATTCACACCGAAATAAACAAATCGCGTTTTCGAACAAGCATTTCGTCCAAAAATAAAAAATGGGATTATTGTGTTATAAAATTCTCAATAATCAATTGAGTCTAATGGTGCATACCATATTACATTCTAACACTTCTAACTATCTCAAATAAATAAAATCATGCTTCTGACACTATAGTGTATGGCAACATAAACTATGCTAATAGACTAAAACTTATGCGATTGGTTAATTGGTTAAAACTTATGGAATTTTTACTTGGTTCCTAAAGCCTAAAGAAGACAGCAAATAATCTAGCATTTCTCAACACTTTTTTTTTTTTTTTTTAACTTTATCTTGTCTTATTTGAAATCTTTATGTTTATCATTAGTCACTGTTCACATTATCCTAAAACCTATACGCATGGTTTTACCCCCAAGTTGATTGTGCGCAAAGTTTTGAATTCTATTCTGGTGACCGTTTCGATTGAGGTACTGGAATGGAATATCTCGATACCAATATGTTTCGGTGTACCATAAGATAGTTGTTATACGGATAAATTAATTATATGTATACATGGAAAAATTATGTTCCAAAATAACCAAAATATAGATTTAAAAGCATACATACATGTATGAAAATTTTGTAAGAGTTAAATGAGGCATCAGAACATTGCCATGTTGTTAACTTGTTCAAACAATTTAGTTCATCACATCTATCAATAATGCCTTTTTTGCAAATTTTCACCCTAGAAGGTCCAGAACTACCCCAAGCACATATACATTCTTAGCTTAATTGTTACTATGATAATCCCAGATAAAGTTCATTTAAGAGATCAATTTCATTTTCTTTTTATATAGTTGTAGAGTGTGACTATACAATAAATGGGTTGAATCTTGTTCATCACACTATTTCAAGATTAATAAGCCTCATTCCATTGAATTCCCTAAAGAAAATTGTAACACCCCACCTACTTATCCTTTTAGATTAACTCTTAGATCAATACTAGAATTTAGAAGACAGGCTAATTAGAGTATTCCACAACCCTAAGAGCTTTAGAAAGAATTAAATTAAGTTTAAAATTTTGGTTAAGAGCATTGATCAATCACCACACGATTCGTTATCTTGAAACCATGTTTTATCATTGATTTTTATTCTTATAATTTCTCATCCTTTGGTTCTAGAATTTTCTTGTTTGGGTATCCATTTCCATTATTCCTATATCATATTAGGACTTTAATTAAACCTTTATACATGTGATTAAAGATAATCAAATTCACTCCAATCGGCACCCATGTGTACTCTTGTATGCAATGGACTGCTGTGTCCCTAGCTCAAAAGTCATTTATGTCTTTTAAACACCTCATTTCCTTTCATCAAATACAACCAAGTTTTGGTAACATTGTTTTCAAGAACCCTAGCTGAAATCCCAAACCAAGTGCACCAAGTATTAGGCAACCGAATGTCATTTTTTTATTATTAAAGTTTTTTCCATGGGAGAACCACCCCACGCCACCCTCTTCTACTTCCATTCATCAAAAGCCCCTCCAATTATTAAGAAAAAATTTGAGCCAATCCGAATGCTCCTTTGAGTATCTCTGCAACTACCATTAAATCACCTTATTTGTTGGATTTCCATTTCATCATCACTTACCAATCAATCTCCCACCGTCTATCACATATGTAGGGTGCTTAAGAGTGCCTTTAAGTTAGGCACAACAATCATAGAGAAGTGTCCTAGTGAATAAGACAAAAATAGTTGGCCTTGGGAAAACACCCTACCCGGCAGCATGATAGTATTCCTTCATGTCATGCATTTATTCCACCACCCTTTGCTCCACTCCCACATGGCGACTCTCCCTCTTCCCTAGCCGAATCAGCCTACATAGATGTCATCATGGAGGAAAACAACCAAGCACACCCACGGCAAGGAGGATCTAGGCGCATCATCACTAACCGCTCAAACCCCCCAATGGGAAGCCACCATAGCCGCATCCTTCCACCCCTTTGAACCCTATATAAACTCATCTCCCCTTCACTTGTTCCTCACTTCATTTCCTCAAGACTTCCTTGAGTGCTCTTGAGAGTTCTCTTCGCTTGTTCTTTGAGTGTTCTAAGTGAGTTCTTGAGTTTGTGAGTTTTGAGTGAGAAGTTTAGGAGGGCCACGAAATCATTGTAAGTTTTTCTCTCTCGATCTTAGTTTACGTGTTAAGTTATGTCTTTGAGTGTTAATATTAATCTTGGTTGAATATAGCATGAGATACTATGTTTAGCTAGAAGCCGAAATATTGGTGGATAAGTTTAGTGTACAAATTATTTTTGGTGAAGATATTAGTTATGGCATGCCTTAATAATTCATGATAATGTTTGAGTATGTCTTAGAACAATTTCTGAAGGTTTAGTTTGAGATTAGAAACATGCCATAATTGGTTTTAATTTCTATCTTGTGTTGACCATCAAAGCATGTATGGTTTGAATTTTAATCATGCTTCATTTGAGGAAATTAACTTATTTTATTTAGGCTTGAAATATGAGCACTTAGAAAACCTTTTGATTAGGATAAAAAGAATGTATGATTTAATTCTAGCATGTCATTGATAGAGAGGTCATATCATGTATCACTTGAGGTTTAGTTTGAATTTAAGGATTTTATTAGGCATGACTAAGTGTTGGGATGAACCTGCTCAAAGTTAAGCTTTTATTTCATCAGTGAGGATTTATTGTGATCATCTTTTTATTGAAAAATTTTTTCATGCATGCAATCATAA
Source organism: Pterocarya stenoptera (assembly GCA_003123785.1). Lineage (NCBI taxonomy): Eukaryota > Viridiplantae > Streptophyta > Magnoliopsida > Fagales > Juglandaceae > Pterocarya > Pterocarya stenoptera. Next base: position 21,994 of record QEOT01005124.1, on the reverse strand, counting down.
GGATCAATAATCAAAATTTCATATAGGCATTAACTAGAGATCATGCCACGAATTGAGGATGAATAGGCTAAGAACCTTTTGTTTTTAAGGCATAGACGATCTTAGAACATGCAAGATATAAGGATTCTGGATTCTGGTTAAGTTTGGAGAGCATTTCTATTAGTAACAATATTTGGAAGTTAGGGGTATTTTCATAATTTTCCTTTATCGAGAAGATTATATTTTTCTTTAAGATAGTATAGATTCTAACTCAGTGAAATTTTTTTCACAACCACTACTTCACTTCCAACTTCAATAGTCTGTAAGTTGGCCTCTAACTCACACTTTGATGATTATTTATGATTTATTAATAAATGCTGATTTTAATTTATAACTGTCATATTGAGCATGAAATGTCATATCTTATGTTCCATTTGGCATTTTGCATACAACTATCATTTTTTGAAATATGCCATATTCATGCATATCATGAAAATCTTTTTTTTTTTTTTTTTTTTTTTTTTAAGTATTGCATGAAAATTTTTTTTTATCACGATCCCAAAGGCTAAGATGGGGAAGTATCCGGGTGAAACTCCTGTATCCACTCTGGAATGATTAAATATGGAGTGGTAATCCCTAGGTTAATGAAAAACAATCAACAGATTTCGAATTGGTTCTTTTTAAAGAACGCTGGAACGAAGTCTTACGTTATGACACCTAATGCTGGTGGATGTACATGTTATGATTTTTACGATATTATGTTATATTATAGCACCAATGCATTGAGAATGAGTCTATAGACGATGTAGTTTCAACGTGAGTTGTACTACAATAATCGATAGGTACTCACAGTGCATATGGAAAACTGTGATGATACCATACGTTATGTTAATTCCATGATTTTATGTAATTCTTGATGAAAGACTATTTTTAACGACAGAAGTGAATTATGTTCTCTGTAAGAAAATGTGCATCAAAAGTTTATTTTTTGGAGAAATCTGAATGGGAGACACAGTTTTCTACGTTGCATGCATTTCCTGTTTATCATTTTTCATGCATAGTCTATCTTTGTGCATGTTAGTTGTCTAACTTACTAAGAATTCAATTAAATCTCATCCTTTGTAAACCCACTATCATTTCATTCGGAATGATTGAAGTTGTAAATGTAGATGGACCCAATGGACCAATGGATCAAGAGGATTGAGGAGGAACCAGACGTCGACAGGAGACTTGATCTTATTTTAATATTTCTAGGCCTAACCTTTTGTGCCATAGAGCATAGGGCTGTACACCGATGGGTTCGGCCTCGGTTTCGGCACAAAACTGAGACACCACCGACATCTTCCATGAGCCTATTAAACCAGTCGAAACCATGGGTTTGGGGAGAGAAAACCAATCATATCGATCTCGGTGTGCGTTAGTGCAGTCTTCGGTCTACTGTCGGCGTCTTCTATGAAGGAGGAGGAATTGAGGAAAAAGGAAGAAGCATTGCGCCGTCATCTGCCATGGAAGAAGAAGAAAGTTATAAAGACTAAAGAGAGGAAGAAGATGATACGGGAAAGAAAAAGAGGGGTGGGGGGTTTATTAAAAGCCAAATGGTGACGTTCTATTATATATATATTTTTAATTTCACAAGCCTTGAAACGAAGCCGTTTCATTAATTTAAGTGAAACAGCGCCATTTTATAAACATATATTCAAAAAAGATATATAAATAGACCGGATCGGCTGGTTCAGCTATTTTCCAGAGGTTCAAACCGGCGCCAAACCGCCGATATCGGTTTTCTCTCATTTCTTCTCGCCTGCTGACCAGTTCTTTGCTCGTTCCGGCCAGTTCCATGCTTCGGCGGTCAGTCTAATAGGTTCGCTACCGGTTCCAACGGTTTCTGTACACCCCTAATAAAGTGCATGAAGCATATGGTTTAGATTTTTTAGAAACTTGGTATTCTGTACTAAGATTAAGCTACATGATGATTTGAAACTTATGGTTTAATCAATATTATTGGGATGATTTAGTTATTCTGGCATAAGTTCATTTTCACCCTTACTTTCCACTGCAGTTATTGCATACTACTAACTATATTTCCAGGATGCATTGCATATTAACTACTATGTACTGGGATTTATTACCTTGTATTGCATGTCCAAACGCTCTAAATTTATGTTACATCTCAAGCGGAGGTTGGGGTGCCACAGCAATGCTCAAGTTCATAATTTCAATCATGAGTCTTAGAGCAAACTCGGTTAATAACATCACAACAACTCTTTTCATCACATAAAGGATGCACATGGTTTAAAGTTTTTAACACAAAAATTGAAAATTGCAGCTGATTCACTAAAAAATGAGCAGCACAAAGGCTATCATAAGTGCAAGAGAGTGTCACGTAATAATTAGAAATAAAATTTCTAGATCATCTCCTAAGGAAAAGTTCTTATAATCAAACTTATGTGAAATGCTGAAAATATTTACAAAGCGAAAAATAAAAATAAAAGTGGTGATATGTATAATGAATGGAAGAGCAATGAAAATGAAAAGTTACTGGTCGTGAACTAGATTCATGTTGTTAGATTTGAGTATAGCGATGAAAAGTAAGAGATTGAGATGCGAAACAGTAAATTAAATTGTTGAAACTAATTAATTAAAATTTAAAGGAATAAGAAAAATAAATGACATCGAATTAAATAAGCAAGATTAAAGGTGCAAGGAAAATAAATAATATTAATTTAAATGAGTAGAAATTAAATGTGCAAGAAAAATAGATGACATTAATTTAAATGAGCAAGAATTAAAATGAACGGATTGCAATAACACATCATAAACCTTCAAATTGAGATAAAATAAAAATAAAAATAAAAGAGATGGAGGCTACAAGTGAAGGAGGAAAGTTGGGCAACAATAGTTGAGCCATTAGGCTTTGAACTGTGTTGCCGTGCTCCCTCCCTTCATATGAACTTTTTCCAAAAATTGAAGAAAAATAAATCAAGCTAAGAGCATTGGTAATGGCCAGCCATCGCCAAATCCAAATCCAAATTTTGGCTTTTATTGAGTTAAAAGCTCTGCATTGAACTAACCAGCCAAAATTTCTAACTTTGAACTTCAGTAAAATCTACTCCCTGACTATAGTTGGCGAGGCACTGTTGAGAGACCAAAGATTATTTTTGTTATTCCCTCCCTTTCCTTCCCTTTTCCCTCCCTCTTTCCCTCGTATTTCTTCTTCTTCATTCAGAAGGCCGTTGCTCTTCTCTCCCCCTTCTCTCCGTCTTCTCTCCCTCTTCGATCGATTCTCTCCATCCCTGGGTCCAAAAATTCGTGAGTCCCTTTCTTTGCTGATTTTGTCGTCTGTGCGATTTTCTCTGTCTGTCTCTCTCTCTCTTACGGCTTGGCTCAAGAACATTCAGAATACCCCCCACGATATGAACTCTGTGTGATTTCCTTGCTGGTTCCGTCATCCACGTCGTCGTGTTCTTCCATCCCATTGCCAATGCTAATGCTCTCACACTGTCCGTGGGTCGTAATAGGATACAGTCTATTCAGAGTCTGATAATAGAATCAGTACTTCTGTCTTGGTGAGTCTAGAACGAAGATTCAGCGTAAGCTCTGCCTCCTTCCAAAATTGTTTAACGTTATTTCTTCGAGTAATATTGTGATTACCATATAAATCCTTCGATTTTTTCTCTTTCTGGGTTTTCCTGATTTATTGGAACTTAGAAATGGCCAACGCGAATTTTTCATGATAGAGTCAAATCAGTGCCATGAAAACGAAATTAAGTTGCAGACAACCGGAAAGCATCACATTTATCTACTGGGTTTCCTCAAGCTTCGTTTGTTTCCTGAGAAAATATTTGCTATCGAATTTATGAGACACCGTATTATTGGGGGTCTGTGTTTGTTTTTTTTTTGGAAAGTAGTTCCTGAAAAAAAAAACTCAGGGGAAAAGAATCGTGCTTGTTGATAGCTCATTATTTTTTCATCTAGCTCTGGAGATTGCACGATCATTCTCTTTCAATTTCCATATTGGGGAAAGACAACTTAAAGTTCAGGTCTCTTCTTTTGCTTTTATGTTATTTCTCTTGTTCTTGGTTGAGATGTACGAATTCAGTTCTTGAACATTAAACATGAAGTGAATTTGGACTAAAAGAAGCATTTTTTTTTTTTTTGTGAGAATTTTTTTTTCCTTTTTGTTTTCATTTTCTCATTCCCTCTGTTTCTCCTTTAGATTCAAATTCAGGTTGTTTTCAAATTTATCCGGATAAAATTCCTTTCTCAAAATGGTATATCGTTATGCATGTTTCTGGAGAATCTTTGCAGGGAACTTGAGTCTTTCTTATTGGAAGTGAACAAACAGTTTGCCTTCAAGAAATTGAGGTAATGAGTTCCAAAAGTTATTTAGGAATGTTTTTCATATTGCCATCATTTGACCCTTTGTCCAGTTTCTAACATGTATTTCCCATTATTAGCAAGAACTGCAGCCATGAATTGCAGCAGAGAATTCTATATATGAGCCTTAATATAATAATGCCACTTGGATTGCTAAAGCGCGTAATCATGTGGTTTTCAGCTCAATTATCTGAGGATGAATCCAGGTCCATTCTTCATAGCGTAAAGCAGGGAGATTCTTTTGTAAATAAATCTTTTGCATCCCTCTAAGTTTCCTGGTATGATTTATGCATGTGAGAACTGCTTTATGTCTGATTTAATTATTCCTTTATATATGTTGAATGATTTACCGAGTGCTTTGTGGATTGTGTGGACTGTCTTGTGAATTTGAAATCTTGTGAATTTGGACTTGAATGTGCTGGAATCTTGTGAATTCCTTTATATGAATTCAGAGTATGAACGCTAAACATGAACTGAATTTGGAGTAAAAGAATGCAGTTTTTTTTTCAAAAAAAAAAAAAAAAAAATGAAGTGCTTTTTTTTCACCCGGGTTCTTGAACATACTAATTAAGTTGATGATCTACATGTTTGAATTATCTCTAAAAACCTTTTTTGTCAAATATTTTTAAAATATATGAAGTGTATTTGCAAAATATAAAAAAAAAAAATATCAAATAGTATTAAAATATATAATATTATATTATTATTTTAACTTTAAGATAGCTAGTCCAATGTGGACTCAACTAGTCAAAAGTTGATACTATAGTCAAAAATTAAGATTATAACCAAATTTTGGACTTAGCAATGGCTAGTCTATTGCCAATGCTCTAAGTTACTACTCCTACTCTAACTAATTCATTTTCTTCGTCCGTTTCTATATAGGCTTGAAAATTCACTATGTAGAAACAAGAACGAGTGAAACATGTGTTCCGTGTCTTCGTCGACCACCGAAAGCAATAAATAAATAACTATGCATGATGTGCATTGTCTTGCCTTTTTTAATTTCTTGTTCCCCGCGTCCCGTGTGCGTCCAAACCAAAAAGCCTCAAAATTTCTTTTTTTTTCTTCATTTATGCTTGCGTCTGTCGTTATTGAAGCAAGGTAATACAGAGAGGAAGAAGATGTTTGACAAAAGTTCTGAATGACGAAATATTGAATTAAATCCCCATTTCAGTATTACTGATTTCCCATGTACAATATCAGAGAATTTCTACACGTATTTATAGCACAATGGCTCTACAATAGATACAAAACAATTGGTCCACATCAGCATTCTGTTATGCTCTTTTATCCTTTATGATTCCTGCTACAGCTGGAGTATTCGAGTGGGTGAGTGCAGCCACCATTGATTCTTTGTGCTCGGGAGTACTAGAGGCAGGTCCCTTGTGTACTGTCTTAACTGTCGTTGAGTGTGTGCCCCCCCAGCCGAAAGTGACTAGCTTCCTTTTCTTTCCACCGAAAACTCTCTTCTTTCTATTTCATTTTTTTTCTACTCATCTTTGTTTTCTTTCCCCTTTTTTTTTTTCTGTTTTTTCCATCAATTACTGAGAGAGAGATAGAGCCGAAAGGTAGAGAGAGTGCTGAGCGAGAGGGAGAGCTGGAGGTAGTGGCCGAGGCGACGGTGATGTGGGCTTCACGTCCGTGGTCTATTGCGGTTAGCGGAGGCTGTGGTTGAGTTGGTGGCTTTGCACGGTGGGTAGCACTTCAGTGCTCTGTTTTAGGGTGCTGCAAATAGGGGACAACAGGGCTGAGTTCTTACGTGGAGATGCGCAGTGGTGGCACGGGAGGAGGGTGATACTGCTGGACGTTTTGGTGTTGCTGTGGAGGACGTGGTGCATGCATGCATGGTGGCTCATGGTGGTGGCGAAAGGATGTGCGAAGGAGTAGTGCATGGGCAGCATGGTGGAGCTGCGGATGCATTGCATGGAGTTTACGTGAAAGATGTTGTGGTGTTGCGCAGGAGGAGGCTAGGCAGGTTGTTCCACGGTGGTTGAACATGAGTGGAGGACGGCCGGTTTTCACGTGCTTCAGACGGTGGTGCTGCAGGCCGTGCATGGCGATGGTGAGTGCAGCGTGGTTGTTTCCTGGACGTGGAGGCAGCGTGGAGGGTGGCACCGTGGATGGCTGGTGCTGCCGCTGGGTAGTGGCGGTGGTGTTGTGGAGGTGCTTGGCAGTAGCGGGAGGTGGTGCTGCCAAACAAACAAAAACAAAAATAAATAAATAAGTAAAAACAAAAATAAAACTAGACAAAAAAAAAAAATAATTAAAGAGAAAAAAAAAACTAGAAAAAAAAGAATAAAATATTAAAAATGTGTTGTGTATGCGAAGAAACATCATCAAATTAAATCATAAGTATTAAAATCAAGCATAAACCAATTTAAATCACAACTTGAATTTATTTCTCTTAATTATTTTTTCATCTAAAACTAATAATAAAATAATAAAAAATATATTACTTCTAGATATAAAAAAAAGAGGAATGCTAGAGAGCAGCCACTATAGCAGTGCATACTTTGAACTCACTATGTAGCTGCTTGTGGTTCTTTCATTTTTTTTTCAACACTCTCATCCACTCTCTCTCATCTCTCTATCTCATCAACTCTCTCTCTCATCTTTGCTCTCTCTCTCATCACTCCCTCTCTCTCTCGTCAGCTCTCTCTCTCATCTTGGTCTCTCTCTCTCTCGCCTGCTCTCTCTCTCTCTCTCATCGTTCAACTCTTTCTCTCTCTCTCGCCTGCTCTCTCTCTCTCTCTCTCTCATCTCAGCTTTGTCTCATCTTCTCTCTCTCATCTCGGCTTTGTCTCATCTTCTCTCTCTCATTCTCGGTCTCTCTCTCGCCTGCTCTTTCTCAATCTGGTAGATGTATGGTTGGGATGATACAACATAGTGTGTGCAAAAGTGGCTGCTCCTAATAATGGCTGCTGCCAATATTTTTCTTAAAAGAAATGCCATAATTCAGTTCAATCAGCAGCACTAGAGCTTTTAAGCTTGTATAGAAACCATACAGTATACCTGGGGTGTGTAGCGGGCCGTGGAGTGTGTAGGTGGACATCCGACATTGACCTGCGGCAGAGGAACATAAGATACGACTGAAAGAGCAAACCTGGGCATGGATCGACTTGGAGCAAACCAGGTTGTTTGTTTTGAGGTTTTGAGTTAAGATTTTAGGTTTTAACACATGAGAAGAAAAGAAGGGGTGGGAGAAAATTGCCTAAAAATTACAAGTATGCCTCTCATTATTCAATAAAATTTATGAAAATGTCATCAATGCACATTCCAGATTGAAATTCCCATTCTGGTCGAAATTCCGGTCCGACAGAAATGGGCCAAAATAGCAGGAATCTTATCCATAATGAAATGTCCAACATAGCCATGTCGACTACTATTCTAGCAAGAAAAAGTTCTAGCAAGAACAAAACAATTTTCAATACTTTGGTTGTGCACGCTTTACTCCCCTTCATCACAAGGTTATCTGGTCATGAAACACAATGGTCTCTTGCCATGGGATATGCATTCTTCAGGGACTAAATCAACCACCATTGGATACAAAATTGTCAATTTTAGTTATTTTCAGTTATTTGAATAATTAGTAGTAGATGCCTTAATGGAAATAATTAAACATCACATAAACAAATATTTTTTCAACAATTAATTATTAATCCAAAGCAAAACCAATAAAGGGTTAGTCAAAACCATAACATAATAGCCACTAATTAATATATAATCTATAGGCTTATTCATAGACTGGTGGCGCAGTTTCATTTAGATTGACAAATAAATTCAACAATCGATATACTTGAGCAAGAGTGCTCTGATACTTCAGGTAAGTATCAATCGAATAGAACTCTTTGTCGATTATGGCAGCTCCAGATGCAGCCATTCGGCCTCTTCAAACGGCCCATTTTACCTAGTTACAACATTCTGAGCTCGTCTTCCTTCCCGTGGGCTTCTCGTGCACACTGTCTTCCTTCACGTGGACTTCTCATGCACACTTCTTTGATCACGTCTCAACCTTTCCTTGCTCCTAGCGCACAATTTTACCCAACACAACACATTCCGGTCAGAAATGTAAATGCTACTTGAAATGGGCGACATCAAGATCAATTGAGAGTGAGATAGGACGAGGTATAAAGTGTACTCACACAGAAAATTCCAATCCAAGTGGCCGAACCGAAAATAGTTCAACTACTATGCGTAACGCCTAGTATTATAGGGAGATGCATATTTATATTAGTAGTTATTCTTATTCATCATCCAAAATCTTCCACTGCTAAGTATATATATGTGTGAGCCGCAGTAAGAGTACTATATCTTAATATAAGAGGCAAGCTCTACGCTATATGCATAGCTCGGTTTGTTTTCATATCGTACTTTAGTTGAGGAGCAGGGCCGGCTCAAGCGGTAGGCAACTAAGGCCACCGCCTAAGGCCCCCTACCTTGAGTAGGCCCCCATAGAAAAAAAATAAATATTATGATTCTAAAAATCAAACTATAGAAAAATATTGATTAGCATAAAAGATGGAGAATTTTTTACTTAAAATAAAATCAATCTTAAATGGTAAAATTTGGTAAAAAAAGAAAAACCAATAAATATAAAAGTTTTATTTAAAACAATCTTATTCAAAATGTACAAAATTTTCAGACAATAGTGAAATTGAAATAGAAGTAGCAAAATCATGATGACATATTCCTCTTGAATATTTTATAAAATATGATGTTTATTTTGATATCGATGACCTTATTTGTTTTCATAATAAAGTATTAAAAGAAGTATATACACTACAAAAAACTGTTTATTTGTGGCCAGTTAATTCTAACGAAATGACTATTTACGGCTAAAATGAGTATATTTTGGTCACAAATAGTCTTTTCATCGCAAACAAATGATCACAAAAGCCTGTTTTTCTTATAGTGATATATATGGATAAGGGATAATATTTTATTTATAGAAAAATTAGATTTTCTTTCAAATTGTTATAGTACTTATAGATATTATTAATTAAAATAATATTAATATTTATTTTGGATCATTTTTAAATTAAAGTGCCATGTACTTAATGGTCGCCTTAGGCCACAAAATATGTTGAGCCGCCCCTGTTGAGAAGGAAACATGGATCAATGAAGCTAATGGACTTGGGCTTACAATTCATTCCCATGGAACAGATTACGAAGCAGGAGGTCGAATGCTTTGGAAATCGCCAACGATAAGACCACATTTTTCTTCTACTTCTCATTGGCACTTCTGATATCCAAACCAATCCTTAAAAACTTGAAAAACTGACCACTTACATAATCAGAAACAATGAGATGTCTCAGCAGAAATCTTTTGGCACATCTAGTCTCCAATATCATTATTATTTTGGCGAAGGTAAAAAAACTTACTCTTTAACTGTGATAATTTTTTTTTTTATAGAAAAATAACTTCATTGCAAATAGGCACAAAAGGCCTTAAGAGTGCTTACAAGAAAGAGGATCAATGTCAACAACATAATCAATAAAATAAGGAACTCCATGCCACCACAATTGCATTTCAAAAATAGACCAAGCATGCCTTGCTAGGTGGTGAGCTGCTGCATTAGCCATACGGAAACCATGTTGGATCTTACATTGCATGAATCTGAGCATAAGTCTTGTAATTTCAACAATCATAGTTCTCATAGTTGAACAAGGCTCGGAAACACTGTTTGTCTCCTCTACTAGATGAAAGCAATCACTTTCAATAAGTAGATTATGAATACCAGTCTGAAAACAGAATTGCAGACCTCTCAAAACTGCAAAGTGTGATAATTAGTTGGTCATAAGGCGTGGAACCACTTGTACACTGCCTATGGATCATGTTCTTGACCTTGATGGTTGATTTGAAACTTGTCTGTTGTATATGGGCAAGTTTTATATGGAAAGTGCCATGTGTGGTGAGAAATTCTTTGAATGTTGTTGAAATATATTCTCCGTAATTATCGAGTTGCATTTGTTTGATTTTACAAGAACAAAGATTTCAACTAAGCCTTTGAATTTAATGAAACACACGATGACATAAGATCTATAATGAAGAGGAAACATCCAGGCCGTAAATCGAGAAAAATCATCAACGAATAAAACGTAGAACTTGCAACCACTAATTGTCTTGCAAGCTGGTACTCCCATCAATTTTTGGCCAACAATAAATAAAGTTGGCGCTTAAGGTGAGAAACACACGATCGTGATTGTGGGGAAAATCTACTGACAAGGGCATTCCAAACCTATTTAGTAGGCCTTTGCAGGAAATCGATTGGCCCATCCCATTCGTGAAACCCCACCCGAGCCGAACAGGAAAAACGGTTTTAACTAATTTTCGGGTTCGACCCGTACAACCCGTCAACCCACCTCTTTAAAAACTCAAGCCCACATTTTTGTCCTCTGCAAATGAAAACCCTAGCCACTTCTCTTCCTCACGATACCATCACCATCGCCTCTGTTCCCCTTCGTCCGTCTGTTGTCTGAGACTTCTTCCTTTTCCACTCTCTTTGATTCTCTCTGTCCATATCTCTACCCATTTCAACTATCTCTCATTTTGCGGACTCCAACCGTTTGAATAAGTGCCTTAAAAAGAAAAAAATTGATCCAAAGCCACTCTGAACGTATGGGTAAACTCGACAGGAATAATCAGCACGAAGAGGACGGAACCTTGGCTAGAGCTTTAGATCTGGGCGAAGAAGGTGTTGACATGATTCCAGAATAAGGGGATTTGGGCCATCTACAATACTCAGCAACTGGGTAAGAAAGTAGAGGGATGTTCTGGTCGAAGATCCCGTGTGCCGTCGTTCAAAAGCCAGAGGGGTGTTCAAAGTATAGGGATGTTCTAGTTCGCTTGGGCGTGTACCAGGAAAGGAAAAAATAAAAAATAAAAAATAAAATAAAACACAGGTTGAATCTTCGAATTGTGTCAAATAGCTTTGACCCGCTCAAAAATACGGGTCGGATCGGATCGGGGGGTCAAATGTTGAACGGATTGCTCGGGTTGCAGCCCTACAGAGCGATGGTTTGTCAGAAGATGGTTTGTCAGAAGATGTCTTTGTTTTTTTTTTTAAGAGCGAAGGTCACATGTCATTGTCAGAAGATGTCTGACCTATCAATAATGCTCAGTAGTGGTGCAATTGAAATAGTTGGTTCCATTTATTTTGACAGAGACCCCAAGAGTGATATTTGGAATGAAATTGTGGCTCTAATACCAAGTTGAGAAATGAAATTGAATACTGGTTCAATCGATACCAGTTTTGCTTGTATTCATCATGTTTTTATATTTGCATTTGCAGCAGTTATTTAGCTTCTTTGAATTACATACGATGATAAGGTAAAGATAATTATGTTATAAGGGTCTATTTGGAGTTGCGTTACGATCAGTCTTAAAAAGTGCTTAAATAGTTTTAAAAATTCTTTAATTGAAAAATTAAATTATTTGAATGTTATATATTGGTAGACTTTTTTTTAAAAAGTCAAAATTTTTTTGTGAGAATTTTTTTTTTCCTTTTTGTTTTTATCCGGATAAAATTCCTTTCTCAAAATGGTATATCGTTATGCATGTTTCTGGAGAATCTTTGCAGGGAACTTGAGTCTTTCTTATTGGAAGTGAACAAACAGTTTGCCTTCAAGAAATTGAGGTAATGAGTTCCAAAAGTTATTTAGGAATGTTTTTCATATTGCCATCATTTGACCCTTTGTCCAGTTTCTAACATGTATTTCCCATTATTAGCAAGAACTGCAGCAATGAATTGCAGCAGAGAATTCTATATATGAGCCTTAATATAATAATGCCACTTGGATTGCTAAAGCGCGTAATCATGTGGTTTTCAGCTCAGTTATCTGAGGATGAATCCAGGTCCATTCTTCATAGCGTAAAGCAGGGAGATTCTTTTGTAAATAAATCTTTTGCATCCCTCTAAGTTTCCTGGTATGATTTATGCATGTGAGAACTGCTTTATGTCTGATTTAATTATTCCTTTATATATGTTGAATGATTTACCGAGTGCTTTGTGGATTGTGTGGACTGTCTTGTGAATTTGAAATCTTGTGAATTTGGACTTGAATGTGCTGGAATCTTGTGAATTCCTTTATATGAATTCAGAGTATGAACGCTAAACATGAACTGAATTTGGAGTAAAAGAATGCAGTTTTTTTTTCAAAAAAACAAAAAAAAAATGAAGTGCTTTTTTTTCACCCGGGTTCCTGAACATACTAATTAAGTTGATGATCTACATGTTTGAATTATCTCTAAAAACCTTTTTTGTCAAATATTTTTAAAATATATGAAGTGTATTTGCAAAATATAAAAAAAAAATTATCAAATAATATTAAAATATATAATATTATATTATTATTTTGACTTTAAGATAACTAGTCCAATGTGGACTCAACTAGTCAAAAGTTGATACTATAGCCAAAAATTAAGATTATAACCAAATTTTGGACTTAGCAATGGCTAGTCTATTGCCAATGCTCTAAGTTACTACTCCTACTCTAACTAATTCATTTTCTTCGTCCGTTTCTATATAGGCTTGAAAATTCACTGTGTAGAAACAAGAACGAGTGAAACATGTGTTCCGTGTCTTCGTCCACCACCGAAAGCAATAAATAAATAACTATGCATGATGTGCATTGTCTTGCCTTTTTTAATTTCTTGTTCCCCGCGTCCCGTGTGCGTCCAAACCAAAAAGCCTCAAAATTTCTTTTTTTTTCTTCATTTTTATGCTTGCGTCTGTCGTTATTGAAGCAAGGTAACACAGAGAGGAAGAAGATGTTTGACAAAAGTTCTGAATGACGAAATATTGAATTAAATCCCCATTTCAGTATTACTGATTTCCCATGTACAATATCAGAGAATGTCTACACGTATTTATAGCACAATGGCTCTACAATAGATACAAAACAATTGGTCCACATCAGCATTCTGTTATGCTCTTTTATCCTTTATGATTCCTGCTACAGCTGGAGTATTCGAGTGGGTGAGTGCAGCCACCACTGATTCTTTGTGCTCGGGAGTACTAGAGGCAGGTCCCTTGTGTACTGTCTTAACTGTCGTTGAGTGTGTGCCCCCCCAGCCGAAAGTGACTAGCTTCCTTTTCTTTCCACCGAAAACTCTCTTCTTTCTATTTCATTTTTTTTCTACTCATCTTTGTTTTCTTTCCCCTTTTTTTTTTTCTGTTTTTTCCATCAATTACTGAGAGAGAGATAGAGCCGAAAGGTAGAGAGAGTGCTGAGCGAGAGGGAGAGCTGGAGGTAGTGGCCGAGGCGACGGTGATGTGGGCTTCACGTCCGTGGTCTGTTGCGGTTAGCGGAGGCTGTGGTTGAGTTGGTGGCTTCGCACGGTGGGTAGCACTTCAGTGCTCTGTTTTAGGGTGCTGCAAACAGGGGACAACAGGGCTGAGTTCTTACGTGGAGATGCGCAGTGGTGGCATGGGAGGAGGGTGATACTGCTGGACGTTTTGGTGTTGCTGTGGAGGACGTGGTGCATGCATGCATGGTGGCTCATGGTGGTGGCGAAAGGATGTGCGAAGGAGTAGTGCATGGGCAGCACGGTGGAGCTGCGGATGCATTGCATGGAGTTTACGTGAAAGATGTTGTGGTGCTGCGCAGGAGGAGGCTAGGCAGGTTGTTCCACGGTGGTTGAACATGAGTGGAGGACGGCCGGTTTTCACGTGCTTCAGACGGTGGTGCTGCAGGCCGTGCATGGCGATGGTGAGTGCAGCGTGGTTGTTTCCTGGACGTGGAGGCAGCGTGGAGGGTGGCACCGTGGATGGCTGGTGCTGCCGCTGGGTAGTGGCGGTGGTGTTGTGGAGGTGCTTGGCAGTAGCGGGAGGTGGTGCTGCCAAACAAACAAAAACAAAAATAAATAAATAAGTAAAAACAAAAATAAAACTAGACAAAAAAATAATAATAATAATTAAAGAGAAAAAAAAAACTAGAAAAAAAAGAATAAAATATTAAAAGTGTGTTGTGTATGCGAAGAAACATCATCAAATTAAATCATAAGTATTAAAATCAAGCATAAACCAATTTAAATCACAACTTGAATTTATTTCTCTTAATTATTTTTTCATCTAAAACTAATAATAAAATAATAAAAAATATATTACTTCTAGATATAAAAAAAAAAGAGGAATGCTAGAGAGCAGCCACTATAGCAGTGCATACTTTGAACTCACTATGTAGCTGCTTGTGGTTCTTTCATTTTTTTTTCAACACTCTCATCCGCTCTCTCTCATCTCTCTATCTCATCAACTCTCTCTCTCATCTTTGCTCTCTCTCTCATCACTCCCTCTCTCTCTCGTCAGCTCTCTCTCTCTCATCTTGGTCTCTCTCTCTCTCGCCTGCTCTCTCTCTCTCTCTCATCGTTCAACTCTTTCTCTCTCTCTCTCGCCTGCTCTCTCTCTCTCTCTCTCTCATCTCAGCTTTGTCTCATCTTCTCTCTCTCATCTCGGCTTTGTCTCATCTTCTCTCTCTCATTCTCGGTCTCTCTCTCGCCTGCTCTTTCTCAATCTGGTAGATGTATGGTTGGGATGATACAACATAGTGTGTGCAAAAGTGGCTGCTCCTAATAGTGGCTGCTGCCAATATTTTTCTTAAAAGAAATGCCATAATTCAGTTCAATCAGCAGCACTAGAGCTTTTAAGCTTGTATAGAAACCATACAGTATACCTGGGGTGTGTAGCGGGCCGTGGAGTGTGTAGGTGGACATCCGACATTGACCTGCGGCAGAGGAACATAAGATACGACTGAAAGAGCAAACCTGGGCATGGATCGACTTGGAGCAAACCAGGTTGTTTGTTTTGAGGTTTTGAGTTAAGATTTTAGGTTTTAACACATAAGAAGAAAAGAAATGATATGAACCCGCAGGAAGAGAATCCCTTGAACCCACAATCAAATTGAAAACTCACCCAAGAAAGCCAAAATCAAGTCAATGGATGGAGAATCTAGACCCGATGAGAACCCGTTTCAAGAACCTAGATTATATTAAAATCTAGACCCGTTGAAGAACCCGTCTCAAGAACCCAGATTACAAGGAGGAACGCCACAAAGGTTGTGATTTGCCTTTGATAAGTTCAAAAGTTCAATCAAGAACAAGAGGAGTAAACTCAACTCACAATTAAAATTCAATATTGTCTAGCCTTTCAAATGAGGCTACAAAGAGTACTTAAACCAAAACATTATTGAAACCCTAGCCCAAAATAAACCCTAGTTTCCAAAATTACCCCTGGATGAACAGTGTCTCGGCTACAGTACGGAGCTACAGTACCGCGCTACAGTACCTCTCCTAACCCTAGTTCCAAAATATGTAACTTTCCAATTAAGCCCTTGGCCAAAATACAAGGCCTTTCCAAAAACCCTAGTTCATAATAAATAAAACATATGTGGGCCAAACATTCTTAAGCCCTCTTATTCTAAACTAATAAAATAAATACTTTAGCAAATTAAAAGCCATCAATAACATTTGGACCAAACAATACTCTAAGTCGTATCTTCCACAACTTGTATCAAGTGGATCAAAACTGGTTCTCCTTCTTTCAAGCCGATCTCGAGTGTTGGGCTCTTGTTAGCTTCATCCCAAGTGGATTGCACCAATCCTTGCATTGCTTCCTTGATCTTCTTCGCTCTTGATCTTGTAATTGGCCCATCTGAAACTTGCAAATAATCTTTAAGACTAGGCCCATCTGTGTTCCCATCAGAAGGGGTGGGAGAAAATTGCCTAAAAATTACAAGTATGCCTCTCATTATTCAATAAAATTTATGAAAATGTCATCAATGCACATTCCAGATTGAAATTCCCATTCTGGTCGAAATTCCGGTCCGACAGAAACGGGCCAAAATAGCAGGAATCTTATCCATAATGAAATGTCCAACATAGCCATGTCGACTACTATTCTAGCAAGAAAAAGTTCTAGCAAGAACAAAACAATTTTCAAAACTTTGGTTGTGCACGCTTTACTCCCCTTCATCACAAGGTTATCTGGTCATGAAACACAATGGTCTCTTGCCATGGGATATGCATTCTTCAGGGACTAAATCAACCACCATTGGATACAAAATTGTCAATTTTAGTTATTTTCAGTTATTTGAATAATTAGTAGTAGATGCCGTAATGGAAATAATTAAACATCACATAAACAAATATTTTTTCAACAATTAATTATTAATCCAAAGCAAAACCAATAAAGGGTTAGTCAAAACCATAACATAATAGCCACTAATTAATATATAATCTATAGGCTTATTCATAGACTGGTGGCGCAGTTTCATTTACATTGACAAATAAATTCAACAATCGATATACACGAGCAAGAGTGCTCTGATACTTCAGGTAAGTATCAATCGAATAGAACTCTTTGTCGATTATGGCAGCTCCAGATGCAGCCATTCGGCCTCTTCAAACGGCCCATTTTACCTAGTTACAACATTCCGAGCTCGTCTTCCTTTACGTGGCCTTCTCGTGCACACTGTCTTCCTTCACGTGGACTTCTCATGCACACTTCTTTGATCACGTCTCAACCTTTCCTTGCTCCTAGCGCACAATTTTACCCAACACAACACATTCCGGTCAGAAATGTAAATGCTACTTGAAATGGGCGACATCAAGACCAATTGAGAGTGAGATAGGACGAGGTAAAGTGTACTCACACAGAAAATTCCAATCCAAGTGGCCGAACCGAAAATAGTTCAACTACTATGCGTAACGCCTAGTATTATAGGGAGATGCATATTTATGTTAGTAGTTATTCTTATTCATCATCCAAAATCTTCCACTGCTAAGTATATATATGTGTGAGCCGCAGTAAGAGTACTATATCTTAATATAAGAGGCAAGCTCTACGCTATATGCATAGCTCGGTTTGTTTTCATATCGTACTTTAGTTGAGGAGGAAACATGGATCAATGAAGCTAATGGACTTGGGCTTACAATTCATTCCCATGGAACAGATTACGAAGCAGGAGGTCGAATGCTCTGGAAATCGCCAACGATAAGACCACATTTTTCTTCTACTTCTCATTGGCACTTCTGATATCCAAATCAATCCTAAAAAACTTGAAAAACTGACCACTTACACAATCAGAAACAATGAGATGTGTCAGCAGAAATCTTTTGGCACATCTAGTCTCCAATATCATTATTATTTTGGTGAAGGTAAAAAAACTTACTCTTTAACTGTGATAATTTTTTTTTTATAGAAAAATAACTTCATTGCAAATAGGCACAAAAGGCCTTAAGAGTGCTTACAAGAAAGAGGATCAATGTCAACAACATAATCAATAAAATAAGGAACTCCATGCCACCACAATTGCATTTCAAAAATGGACCAAGCATGCCTTGCTAGGTGGTGAGCTGCTACATTAGCCATATGGAAACCATGTTGGATCTTACATTGCATGAATCTGAGCATAAGTCTTCTAATTTCAACAATCATAGTTCTCATAGTTGAACAAGGCTCGAAAACACTGTTTGTCTCCTTTACTAGATGAAAGCAATCACTTTCAATAAGTAGATTATGAATACCAGTCTGAAAACAGAATTGCAGACCTCTCAAAACTGCCGAGTGTGATAATTAGTTGGTCATAACACGTGGAACCACTTGTACACTGCCTATGGATCATGTTCTTGACCTTGATGGCTGATTTGAAACTTGTCTGTTGTATATGGGCAAGTTTTATATGGAAAGTGCCATGTGTGGTGAGAAATTCTTTGAATGTTATTGAAATATATTCCCCGTAATTATCGAGTTGCATTTGTTTGATTTTACAAGAACAAATATTTCAACTAAGCCTTTGAATTTAATGAAACACACGATGACATAAGATCTATAATGAAAAGGAAACATCCAGGCCGTAAATCGAGAAAAATCATCAACGAATAAAACGTAGAACTTGCAACCACTAATTGTCTTGCAAGCTGGTACTCCCATCAATTTTTGGCCAACAATAAATAAAGTTGGCGCTTAAGGTGAGAAACACACGATCATGATTGTGGGGAAAATCAACTGACAAGGGCATTCCAAACCTATTTAGTAGGCCTTTGCAGGAAATCGATTGGCCCATCCCGTCCGTGAAACCCCACATTTTTGTCCTCTGCAAATGAAAACCCTAGCCACTTCTCTTCCTCACGATACCATCACCATCGCCTCTGTTCCCCTTCGTCCGTCTGTTGTCTGAGACTTCTTCCTTTTCCACTCTCTTTGATTCTCTCTGTCCATATCTCTACCCATTTCAACTATCTCTCATTTTGCGGACTCCAACCGTTTGAATAAGTGCCTTAAAAAGAAAAAAATTGATCCAAAGCCACTCTGAACGTATGGGTAAACTCGACAGGAATAATCAGCACGAAGAGGACGGAACCTTGGCTAGAGCTTCAGATCTGGGCGAAGAAGCTGTTGACATGATTCCAGAATAAGGGGATTTGGGCCATCTACAATACTCAGCAACTGGGTAAGAAAGTAGAGGGATGTTCTGGTCGAAGATCCCGTGTGCCGTCGTTCAAAAGCCAGAGGGGTGTTCAAAGTATAGGGATGTTCTAGTTCGCTTGGGCGTGTACCAGGAAAGGAAAAAATAAAAAATAAAAAATAAAATAAAACACAGGTTGAATCTTCGAATTGTGTCAAATAGCTTTGACCCGCTCAAAAATACGGGTCGGATCGGATCGGGGGGTCAAATGTTGAACGGATTGCTCGGGTTGCAGCCCTACAGTATTTAGAGGTAGTCGGGTGGCACTCAACCATGCCAAAATGAACTAATCATTTTTCTACCATACAAGGTAAGTCGGGTTTATAGCAAGCAGAAGATGGTTTGTCAGAAGATGTCTTTGTTTTTTTTTAAAGAGCGAAGGTCACATGTCATTGTCAGAAGATGTCTGACCTATCAATAATGCTCAGTAGTGGTGCAATTGAAATAGTTGGCTCCATCTATTTTGACAGAGACCCAAGAGTGATATTTGGAATGAAATTGTGGCTCAAATACCAAGTTGAGAAATGAAATTGAATACTGGTTCCATCGATACCAGTTTTGCTTGTATTCATCATGTTTTTATATTTGCATTTGCAGCAGTTATTTAGCTTCTTTGAATTACATACGATGATAAGGTAAAGATAATTATGTTATAAGGGTCTATTTGGAGTTGCGTTACGATCAGTCTTAAAAAGTGCTTAAATAGTTTTAAAAATTCTTTAATTGAAAAATTAAATTATTTGAATGTTATATATTAAAGTACTTTTTAATCTCAAAGTATTTGAATGTTATATATTCAAGAATCCCAGATATATAAATATATATATATATATTTATATATGCAACTGCTCTGGAAAAATATAAAATTAAAGAGAAACACTACTCCCACATAAAATTTCTACCGAATTTTTTTACTGAATTGTGTTTTTATTTTTGGTTAATGGCACTACAACACCTTTGCATTTTAGTGATAGTTAGAAATTTATGATAGTCCCTAAACCGTCACTAAAAAGTCTTTTCTTTGATAATTTTTGAAAAACGTCATTAAAGACGGATGTGATTTTCAAAAATTTTTGAAAATTTTTGGTGCAAACATTCGAACCTTAATATTTAACGTTCGAACATTACTTATAAATTTAAATTAAATAGGACTCTAATTTAAAATTTATGTGATTTTTATATTGCATAATTTGTATACAAGTCTAAAAAATTGACTTGTATACATTTATATATATACAATTTGTAAAATATAATTATATAATTATATATATAAATATATACATATTTAAATATATATTTATGTTTATGTATATTTGAAGTGCAATGATTTAGTATTGAAGTTGAAAAATATAACATTAAAGAAGATTAAGAATTGTAATTAAAAAACCATAAATATATTAAATAATATTGTTTATTACAAATATTAAAAATAAAATACAAAATATGATAAAAGTATGTAAACAACATTCAGACGATATTGCTGTCTGGGAAAGTCGTAGCAGCCTGTACCTCCTCAGTGAACGTATCAACCTTGTCGTTGAGGATATATACACGGTATGACATCTCGGCGACAGATGCCTTTAGAGGCCCGAGCCGTTCATCGATCTTACGATCAATATGCGTAGTCAGCTGTGAGATCACTAGATCAACCCAAGCAGGCCACACATCTCCCGCAGATGTACTCGTCGGCTACTGACCACTACTCCCCACATCGGGTTAGGGCTGCATCGGAGGAACTAGAACCTCTACAGGGGTGGCCGACGTCCCCTCGCCTGTCCAATGCTATGTCGTTAAGTGGTCATGTCGAGGGCGCTCATCTGATCTTTGACCCACTCTAAAGGCTGGGTTGGCACTCCTCAAGCAAGTAATAGCTAACTGAGCAAAACACCGTATGGGAGGTTGTCTGTGGAGACGATGCTCGCCTTGTAACAGATCCTGTCAAAGATGAGCAGTGGCAAATCTATGGCATCTCACTCGTATCAAAAACTATGCCCGAGTCTGACTAAATGTGGTCTTATGTACTACAAGATCCACGTTTGTTGCAATTATAAGATGCAACATACGGAAGAACGATAGTAGATGATTTTGGAGGAAGGAGTTCGACCTCTCGATCTGCATGCGGTCTCTCCCGATGAGGATGTAGAAATCCTCGTCTCCGTCATCATCCCTAGCCAAAGGGCCAACACCCTCGACCTCTGACCAGTCTGCATCTCTGGCTGACGATGTATCAAGTGGGCCAGTAGATGATGCAGAAGTGCTTACATCTGCCTCAGTTGATGTCTGAACTCCTCGATGAATCTTGAGGTGGTCGGCGATGACATCAGCTGAAAACTCAAATGTCACACCGCGTACAGTCACGGTATGAGAGGATGCGTCCTGAGACATGGAACACATCTCCATGTATTACTCCTGAGCCATAGAGGGATATGCCTTACCCCTCAATGTGTAAATATTTCCCCAGCCTCTACTGAGGAAGACATCTCTTAGGTTGGTCTGCTCCCAGTTGAGTTCGTCGAACTCGTTGATCAAGGCCTCTCGCTCGACCATAACAGTATGAGACCCGATCTGAGTAGTGTCTTGAGTGGCTCCTTTCAGCTTCCCTCCCTCGTTTCCTAGAATGCAAAGGATGAGCCATCTCCTAAAAATAGAAAATGAAACAAAATTAATTGTACTATTGATGCATATTTGTCTTAATATTAAACTGCTTTGCATTAACGTTCGAACATAGAAAATATACATTCGAACATTTAGATGAAATGGTCAAAATTATATAGAACGTATCATAAATTTAATTGTTATACGTTCGGACGCCAAATTGTTAAAAAAATAAATAAATTTAAAATAACTACATTCGAACATTCAATTATACTATCGAACATAAGTGTAGTAACGTTCGAATGTAAAAAATATACGTCCGGACGTGGAATAACAACCGTTAGGAAATTGAAATAGTGTACATTCAAACGTATTGGTGTAACGTTCAAACGTTATGAGGCAGAATGGCTGAGTCAACTCAGCCATTCTCGAAAGCTCAAAAATCTATTTCCACTAGGCTAAATGCCGAAAGGTCACTGTAGAAATGAAGTATACACTTCAAGGAACATTTCTACGGTGACCTTTTGGCCAATGGTAACCTATGGTGGCCGAAAAATTGAGTTGAATAT
This sequence comes from Pterocarya stenoptera, assembly GCA_003123785.1. Classification (NCBI taxonomy): domain Eukaryota; kingdom Viridiplantae; phylum Streptophyta; class Magnoliopsida; order Fagales; family Juglandaceae; genus Pterocarya; species Pterocarya stenoptera. The sequence continues at coordinate 11 of QEOT01005124.1, read as the reverse complement.
CCGGCGACCAT
>QEOT01005123.1:108218-118988 GCA_003123785.1 Pterocarya stenoptera | reverse complement strand
GTTTGGAAGGATCTCTTGTTCTTGAACTATTGTAAACTCACGGCACAATAGGAGCTTGAAATAGTCATGGATCCTTCAACCTTTGAATCTTGAGATAAAAAGGGATGATAATACAGTGAGGGTTTTATTTTTGTTGGTGTTTTAATCTGAGTTATTGTTCATTTAGTTCTGAAGTGTTAATTTCTTGATTGAGTTAACATAAGCAGTTACACCCAGCAGCTATAATCACGATGGTAGAGGAATCCCTAACCCAGTACCCCTAGTATTTACGCTTTTTGACAATTACAGTTTCAGTTTCTAAGCTTGAAAAAGTTGATGTGTAGTCTTTGTTCTTTCACTTCAAATATTGCAGATCTGGTTTTTATAATAAAAATCTCCCTTAGAAGAATCACAAATCCTTTCTTCATTTATCAAATCATTAAATCATCCCACATTCTTTATAACTCCAGAGCACTTAGCTCATCTATTGGTCTCTTGGTTATTGGGAATAAATCAACTCCACGAAGGAGATTTGTTCCACTACATTCTACTCTCTCTTGATTGATTTCATTTCATTCATTTGAACCTTGCTGGATTATGTTAATATAGTTGTCCCTGTGGAAATGACTTTGGACACTCCCACTACATTCTAAATCTGCTTTTATACTTGGGAGCACTATTTGGCGAGTATCAAGTTTTTTGCGCCGTTGCCGGGGACAACTAGTGAAACATAATTTTGCTTGTAGAGAGAGAGAGAGAGAGAGAGAGAGAAGTGTATCTGTGAACTTCTTCACAGAATGGGTAACAACTCTCACCCTTTTTGGTAAATAATTTTGTATCTGTTTGTTTTGTTTCCTTTAGTTTGGCTCACACTTGTTCTTAAGTTTTGTTGTGCATGTCTTTTTGGACTAGGAATCAAGCATCACGATTAGTCAGGACTGAATCACTTGCATCTGCTAAAACTGCTTCTAATCATTTTGAGTCATCTTCTGAAAATTTGAGTGACATGGAGGACTATGAGCATCAAGAAGTTTTGAATCAAAATAAAACATTGAGAGAGTACTTACAACCTGTTAGAACTAGCTCTCCTTCCTGCATTATTCAACCTTTAAATGCAAATAACTTCAATTTTAAACCTAGAATGATCCCATTGATCCCCCATTTTCATGGAATGGAATCTGAAAATCCTTATTTGCACATTAAAGAATTTGAAGAAGTATGCTCTACATTCATAGATAGGACATGTACTGAGGAAGTGATTAGGTTGAAACTTTTTCCCTTTTCTCTTAAGGATAAAGCCAAAACATGGTTGAATGCTTTAACGCCTCGGTCCATAGGAACTTGGCAAGAGATGCAAACTGAGTTTCTTAAAAAAAAAATCCCATGCATTGAACAAATGCCCTTAAATGGCAGATTATGAATTTTGGGCAAAAAGACAATGAAACTTGTTACCAATGTTGGGAAAGGTTTAAAGACTTGTTATATGCTTGTCCTCATCATGGCTATGAACATTGGAGAGTCATTAGTTTCTTTTATGAAGGCTTGCACCCCAAAATGAAACAGTTTGTAGAAACCATGTGCAATGGTGAGTTTTTTGGTAAGGATCCTGTCAAAGCTTTTGAATACTTCAATTATTTGGCTGAGAATGCCCAATCATGGGATAATTCTGATGATGGGGATAGATATGAAAATGTGAGAAGCACAGTTGGGACCAGGGGGAATATAACCCCAAAGAGGTTGATGACTTACATGCTAGGATGGCCCTGATTTCTAAGAAATTAGAATCTTTTGAACTAAGAAAAGTTAATGAAATGCATGTCTTATCCCCAAATGCTAATAAATGTGGGATATGTGAGGACCAAGGGCATAGCACCAATGTATGCCCCACTATACCTGCTTTTTAAGGAGTTGTTATTGGATCAACCTAATACTATAAATATGATTGCTAAGAATTATTCAAGACCATTCTCTAACAATTACACTGCAAGTTGGAAGAATCACCCATTCTCAATTGGAGAACTAATCAGCAAGCCTCATCTTCTACAGCACCCTACGTGCCTTATGCACCACCTCCAGGCCCTTCACATTACCCCAATCAACCCCATTTCACCCAGAAAAAGAATTTAGAGGAATCAATACAACAACTCACTGTTAACCTCTAACAGTTCATGCAAAGCCAAGCCACCATAAATAACCAAAATTCCCAAGCCATAAATGACATAAGAGGTACACTCACCAAAATAACCACCTCCTTGAGTGCCTAGGAAAAATGGAAGTTTCCAGTCCAACCTCAACCCAATCCACAAGTTCAGCAATCTCAGGCAGAGGGGCCCAATATGAAGGCTGCTAAAGCCATCACAACCTTGAGGAGTGGTAAGATTTTGGATAAACCTGAACCTAGCATTGGAAACTCAGGTAAGGACCTCAACTCAAAACCACATGGTGAATTGCATGCTAAAAACTCTGAGATTCCTATGTATATACCTGCTCCATTTCCTCAAAGGTTAATTTCTGTACATAAAGAAAAGCAAAATTTTGAAATTTTGGAAGTTTTCAAACAAGTCAAAATAAACATTCCACTTTTGGATGCCATCAAACAAATCCTTGCCTATGCAAAATTTTTCAAAGATTTGTGTATTGTCAAAAGAAAGTTAAATGTTCAAAAAAAAGATTTCTCACTAAACAAGTCAGTGCCATCATCCAAAATCACACACCCCCTAAAGACAAAGATCCTGGCTCACCCACTATCTCTTGCATTATTGGTGATGCAAAAATTGGCCAGGCTTTGCTTGATTTAGGATCGGGGGTGAATCATTTACCCTATAGTGTATATGAATAGCTGGGATTGGGTGAATTAAAACTAACTTCCATAATTTTGGGTCCTCACAGTTGAGTGAGGTTTTCTCTCTATGCTCCCAGGAACATAGAGAACTTGTCTCGTAGATCTTTGATCTGTTGAGTGTGGTAGAGTTTCAGTACGAGGTTCAGTTATGGAAGAGGAGCTCTCTCATCTTTACGAGGGCCTGAGGTTAACTGAAGAAGAACAACAAGAAATCACCTTCCCCGAGGAAGAGGTCTTGTTATCTCAGGAGTTAAGCCAGGCTTGCCTAGTTGCTCTGGTGGTGGCAGACAAAGAAGTTAACAAAGGAGCTTTCAACTCTACCATCACAAAAGTTTGGAAAGCCGAAGGAGTGTTGTCTTTCAAAGATGTTGGTAGAAAAAAATTCTTCATCGAGTTTGCTAACCCTAGTGTCAAAACCAGGGTGCTAGTGGGCCAGCCATTGTCTTTCGATAGGAACCTGGTTTGTCTCCAAGAATGGGCAGGCAGGGTTGCACTAAAAGACGTAGATTTTGCTTTAGAACGGTAGCAGCCCGCTAGAAATTCATTGGTGGAATTTCTATTGACTTTAGAAATCTCGTGAAAACTCCATAAGTTTTCACGAATCAACCAATCGTGTAGGTGTTAGTCTGTCAACATAGTCAGTGTTATCACTCACTATGGTGCTAGAAATATGAGTTTAATTATTTGAGATAATTAGAAGTGTCACAATGTGTTGTGGTCTACGCCATTAGACTTAGTTGATTATTTATGATTTTATGGCGTATTAACCCATTTTCTTAATTTCGGACGAAATGCCTGTTGGAAACTGTGATTTTATTTTTAGGGGTACTTCGGGGTTGAATTTTGGTAAAAATTTTTCACTATAGGTTAATATGAATATTTAGGATTTTTCAGTACTAAATTTATTATGCTTTTTTTGAAGTGAATAGTAACTTCGATAAGCGCACCAAGTGCAGTGTTTTCAAAATCACAGTGTGGAATGTCCAAATTAGGTTAGAGAAGTTTTATTTCGACACTTGACAAGATCTTAGCCACACATAGTAAATAGTATTAAACACTTGACACAAAAAGGAACCATGAGTTGGATTATGAAGGAATCAAAGTATGATATCGTGCCACCTAAGCAAAAACCTATTCTTTTTCATCTGATCAACCAATTTTTGTGCCAGACCAAAGAGGGTTTCAACCCTAGTGAAACCCTAAATGGTTGGAATCCTTTGAAACCCCAAAATCCTGGTTGAAACCGAAACCCTAAATGGTTTCCCCAAACCCTAAAGTTGGCCTCCAAACCCTTTTTAATCCGATTTCTAGTATTGTGTTTAATCACTTGATTAAATCACTTCCACATGCTATTAATTTCTCAAATTCTTATTATGACATCATTATCCAACTCTTTAAACCTTAAAAATTTGTTTGGGCCAAGAAAAATTGGATTTGGGCTTGATAGCATCTCAAACCCTAACCAAACTCCCTTTAAACCCCAAATTGAAGCCCACTTGGTTGAGGCCCACCATGACCCACGAAGTTGGCCACCTTGGCAAATATTCTTGAAGAAGTCCCCCCCCCCACATGGCAGACCATCCACTGCCCTAAGTTACCCCAAATACTTCCTTGATGTGAGGGAAAGAGCCACCTCATCACACCCCTTCTAGAAGGCAGCAGTAGCAGCCGACTCCCCCTTCACTTTATGTCACATAGCCACCTCTAATCAAGGGTCATTCAGGCCCAGAGCTCACCCTTCAGAAGTCTAAAGGCGTGCAAGGCACCCTTTCTTTCATTTCATCACTTTTCACCTCATTCTTAGAGAGAAACTCAAAAACACTCTCTCGGGCAGATTTCAGTGCCGTTTTACGTGGAGCTTTCCAACCCTTTTTAAGTATTTTCTCATAATTACTCCTTCATAAAAGTTGTTTGTCTTTGAGTATAGTTTCTGTGGGTATATTATTTATCTCGTTACATGCTCATTTGTTCTATCAAAAGTATTTTTAACCATGGAAAGGTCATTCTGGGCGTGAAACTGGAGAGTATGTTATGTTTTGGAGTTTTTGACCAACCTAATGGACATATCTTAGTGCGAAAATTTTATGGAGTGTTTTTAGCATGTGTTTATGAATGTTCATTGAGTTTTTATTGCATGACTAAAGATTTTGATGATAGAGTTCCTTAGATATAGAAACTTGAAACCTGGAAGTGGAAAAACAGTTTCTGTTTTGGGAACGTTTGAATATTTCGTGGTTTCATCTTACTCCAAAGGCTTAGATATTTTTATGTGATGGTTCTAAGTCTCTTATTTCCATGTTAGGATATTATTTTGAAGATATTTAGTATTAGTTCCAAATATATGATTTTTCTATGCAAGAGGATTTCAGTTAGGCCTAAGATTTGATGTTGTTGAGTTAGATCCATGTTTTATTGAGTTTTAGCCATGTGATTTTAAGTTTTATGGTTGGATATTCTTTAGGACACATTTTTTAAACAATGTGATGTTTTATTTTGAAGATCACATATCTTTAAGCCATGGATCAAGTGATTGATCAAGTTAGTTGAGAGAAAAGTTTCTATTTTTGGACTAAGTGTAAAACTAAAAATTTCAAGTGTTGTTTTGTGATTTTTGGTGACTTTGTTTGATGATTTAAAGCATGGTTTATCTTAGGATAATATTGTGAATATGTTAGAAGTAAGATTTGATTTTTTTAGAATTCTTGGAGATTTTTTTTATAAGGTCAAAACTTGTGATTTAAGAGTTTACTTTTGTTAAAAAGTTTGGGCCTTTTTACAAAAAGTTTGGTGTTGATTTTTAGCTTTTTCTTAAAAGGATATTTTAAGTGTGTTTTTAAATTTAGGATAGAAAGATATTTGTTGCAAAATTTGGTTTGATCATGAGTTTTTAAAATTTGAAAGAATTGCAACAAATCAAGGGAATTATAGCCTATGTAAGTTTCGTCCCTTATAGAGTTTGTTGTGAATGTTTTTAAATTTTTCTAAGTTGATATTTGAGTTTAGGATAAAATTTACATAAGGAATGTAAATTTTGGTAATTTTTAAAATTAAGATGTGAAATTCTTAAGTTATGGGTAAAATGGTCATTTTTCCACATGTAGAGGATAAAATGATAATTTTACTCTAAGTTGTCTCTTTTCAGATTTCTAATTGCTAGAAATTAAACTTCTAACTTTTAGAATACTCTCTTATAGTTCCTCGTGTTTCGCATTTTATTCTAGTAGAACACGACTATCGAGGTAAATTAGCTCTTAACTTATTATCAGTTTACTATGTATGTGTGATGGGTAAGGAAACTATAGTTTATGTTTTTATGTTATTATATACGTCATGCTCGGCCATGTCATTACATGTTTATCTGTTACACGAATTATTCTGTCATGAAATACTTATTTGTTACATAATATATTCTGTCATATGTTACTATCTGTTGCAAGTATGTCACATTATGTATGCCATCTGTTACATGTGTGTCATGTCACGTAATATTTACTGTCACATGTTATGTCATATTATAAAATATTGTCTGTTATATGTTATGACATGTTATAAAATATTATCTGTTACACGTATGCCATGTTATAAAATGTTGTCTGTTACACTTATGTCTCAAAGTATGCCATGTCTATCTTCTTACGTTCATGTCACGTTACACTACGTTAGGACTTCTATCTTTTCGTATTCACGTCATCCTGTCTCGAATACAGTTTCTGTATCTCGAGAACGGTCTTGTTAAGTTATTCATATTAATCACGACCCTAAGCGCTAGGATGGGGTAATATCCTAGTGGAACTCCTTTGTTCACGTTGCAGTGTCTAAATAGGTGTGAAATTTCTTAGGTTGATGAAGTACAGTCAACAGGTTGCGAATGGGGCCTAACTAGCTGGTCACCGGAATGTGCCAGGCACTAACGCCGATGGAGCCATACTTTATTTTACTTGTGTTCATAGCAAGTGTGGCATAAACAATTCATGGGGTCACAACAACTGTGGAGTATACACTACGTGAGACACAGCAATTATGACATGTAAAATACATGGGGCCACAACAACTGTGGAGTACGTATTAACGCACTCACAACTGGTATAGATACATGTGTTGTGATGCGGTAATCAGCAAGACACACGACTCAAGGGGACCCGTGTAACACCCATATGATCACTTTAATGATTAAGTTTATTGAATAAGATTTCAAGTTCATGTATTTCGCATTTAAGTGATGTTTCACGTTATGTTATGTTCAAGTTACGTTCATGTCAAATCTCAAGTTTATGTCACATCCAGCTAAGTCTCAGTTTCAGTTTAAGTTATGTCAACTCCTGCCATGTTATGTCAAGTCACATTATGCTTATTATTTTATGCCATGTTATGTCAAGTTATGCTATCCTTACATTACGACTTGATTATGCATTCATGTTTTTACTATCATGCATGCATCATTAACCTGTGTGAAAGTTTCCTGTTAACTTGCTGAGATTTGTAATCAAATCTCACCGTGGTAGTCCCAACTACCATTCCCCCCAAATGGTAGACGATGTGTCAGGATTAGAGTAAGGAGCAGACACTGGTAGACTGGAGGAGGTCGACTAGATGCCACAGACACAACCCGGAGCATACAGCCTCCATAGTTAGTTTTTTTGGACAGTATTCTGGCCTCGTTATCGAGTTACACAAGTTACTCAACGAACTGGCTCAATAGTGTATTTTGGTAATGTAAATATGGAGTCTGGTCTCCCATGTTTTAAGATTACAGTCTACTGAGACCCGTATTGTAATCATAGATGTTTATTTTGTTAAGTATAAATGGATTACGTTTTAATTATTTGGGATATTATAAGTATTGTTGGATAGTATTGCTCAAAAAAAAAATTATCCGCTGCGAATATTGCATAATGCTAGATGCATGTTAGGAACATTGCATCTTATATGTCATGAACAAGGGCAGGTAACCTTGTGTTGCAGGTCCCGACACTTCAAATGTCCGTCCGATCCCAAGCAGAAATCTGGGGGCGTCACAAGAACCTTTCTGGATCCAGTTCCACGACCTTCTGTTTGCTAGGATGAATAGAAGCATGGGAGAGAAATTGGGGACTAGTGTGGGAAAAGTACTGGTGGTGGACGTGGATAGTAAGGGAAGAGCATGGGGCGGTGTCCTACGTGCAAAGGTGCTATTAAACATCACAAAACCACTAGCAAGGGGTCGGCTTATCAACATGAACGGATCATGTATCTGGATCCCAATCAGATACGAACATTTGGCTTCATTCTGTTTTCAATGTGGTGTTCTATTACATTCAAGCTCAGGATGCTCATGTTAGGCATCGGATGGTAGATCAAAGGAAGGAGCTCAACAGCAATACGGACCTTGGCTCAAGGCTAGTCCAATGGCAAAATATCACCATCCTCCACCTAAGAACAGTAAGCAAGACAGGGGGAACCAACTGAGGGACGGTAGGGCAGCTCCAATGGGAAAGATTTTGGTTTGGGCAGGAATAACAATAGACAGAAGACAGTTGTCTCATTGGATACTGACTTAAGGGTACAATTCCAAACAGGATGCTTTCAGGAAAACAGTAAGGAAGGTGTTTGCCCTATGCATACAAGGTCCCGAGATGGTTCTCACCTGCCTCTTGAGGAAATTTCTTTCTGCCTTGAGGCCCCCACAACAGCAGTTGAAAACCCTATGTTCTCCAATGGGCAGGTAGATACTCATCTCTTTGACTTTGACCAACCCCCTGCAGGAGTAAGCAATCGTGTAAGTCCTTCTAACCCATGCTCCACTCAGTTTCCAGTTGGAAAAAACAAATCTTACCTTTTTTCAAATTGAAAAAGAAGGGCTAGGGGAGGTCAGGTCCCTAATCCAAATGTAGCTATGTTTACTCCTCCTGAAAATCCTAGTAAACACAAGCACAGGAAAAGAAACAGTGTAGAAACAACATATCCTATGAGGGCTTCTAAGAGACTCAAACAAATCATGGAGGTAGTGGCTGCTGTGCAGCCCTACCCCTCCCCATGATCACCCTATGTTGGAACTGTCGAGGGCTTGGAAACCCTCGGACAGTTCAAGAACTCCACCTATTGGTGAGAGATAAGTCCCCATCTTTGATTTTTTTAATAGAAACCAAAAGTAATAGAGGCAGAATGGAAGTAATCCGCAATAGACTAGGCTTTGATTGCAGCTTTGTGGTTGATTGTTTGGGTAGAAGTGGGGGCCTTGCAATGCTATGGAAAAGTGATATGAATATTGATCTGATATCCTACTCCCTTAGCCATATTTCTATACAAGTAATGCCTAAAGATTCAGCAATAAAGCCATCATCACTGGTTTTTATGGCCAACCAGTGACAGCAAAGAGGAAAGCAAATTGGAATCTCCTCAGGTTACTTAAGCCTGATCACTACACTCACTGGCTTATCATGGGAGAGTTCAATGAGACCATTTCCCATGGGGAAAATTTAGGGGGACCTCCCAAACCCAATAATCAAATTGATGATTTCAAACAAGCAGTAATGGACTGTGACTTGGGTGATCTCGGTTATGTGGGCTCCCAATACACTTGGTGTAACAACCATGAGGGAACAGACTTTACCAAGGAGAAATTGGATAGACCCCTTGCTAATGGAAGTTGGCAACAATTGTATGACATTAATTCAGTTACTACATTACATGTCCAATGCTCTGACCATAATCCTATCCTTATTTCAAGTCATAAGTTTGTACCTTTCCATATACCTCAAAGGAGGATATTCAGATATGAGGCTGCATGGGCCAAAAAGATTGAGTGTGAGAACATTATTAAAAGGGCTTGGCAAGTATCCCTTCAGTGTGGAACAAAAACTGATGTGACCAAAAGGGGCCTTGAGAGGTGTAGGTTCCAGTTGAGACAAGGGAACTAGGAGTCAAGAAGAAAATCCCAACAGGATCTAGCCCAAAAAAGAGACAGGTTAAGATCCTTACAAGCTACTAATGTCGGGCTGGATAATTCTCAAATCAAAATTCTACAGAAGGAAATTGACAGTTTGCTCAAGGAAAAGGATTTGTTTTGCTGCCAAAGAGCCAAACAAAAATGGCTTCAAGATGGTGACAAAAATACCAAATACTTCCACAAGTGTGCCACTCAAAGAAAGCAAAAAACTCAATTGTTAAAATTGAGACTGAGAATGGCAAATGCCTCACAAACAGTGAAGAAATTGGGCGAGAATTTCAGTCCTTCATTAAGGATCTCTTCACCTCTTCCAGTCCAGTAGGCATTAAAGGCCTTTTGGATAATTTTATTCCTAATGTCACTGCAGAGATGAACATAAACCTTACCAAGGCCTACACCAGATAGGAGATTGAAAGGGCCATATTTGACATGAACCCATTGGGATCCCCTGGCCCAGATGGTTTTCCTGCATTATTTTTCCACAACCATTGGCCTATTGTTGGAATGATGTAGTTGTTGCTGTCCTTGAAATGCTTCACTCGAAGTCAGGCTTTCAGGCTATCAACAATACATTCATTGCCCTCATTCCTAAAAAGAGCTCCCCTGTGCTTGTCTTAGACTATAAACCTATTAGCCTTTGCAATGTCTATTACAAAATCATAGCAAAGGTCATTGCAAATAGGTTAAAAGCCATACTGTCTTCTCTGATTTCTGACACTCAAAGTGCTTTTGTCCCCAGGAGAATGATTTCGGATAACAGCATTGTCGCTTATGAACTATTACATTCCATGCAAAACAAAATGAGGAAGTAGCTTGTCGCTTATGAACTATTACATTCCATGCAAAACAAAATGAGGAAGCAGCAAGAAGCCTTCATTGCTCTCAAACTTGATATTAGTAAGGCCTATGATAGGCTAGGATGGTCTTTCCTTCAAGCAGTACTGATTAAGATGGGTTTTGTCAAGGATTGGGTTGATTTGATCATGCAGTGTATTGGAACATTTTCATACTCCATCCTTTTGAA
>QEOT01005123.1:63576-81091 GCA_003123785.1 Pterocarya stenoptera | reverse complement strand
CCCCCCCCCCCCCCCCCCCCCCCCCCCCAACAAACAACAAAAAAAACAATAATGACGATATAAAAATAAAACAATAAACTAATCAAGTTCTCCACCTCCAAACTTCAGGTCCTATTCAATGATATATGATTATGTTGAGATATTTCATCTTGATAGTGTCAATGAACTAAAACCATGGCCCATTCTTTTATAAAAGTTAAAAAAGATGTAATAGTTGGGATCAGCCATCAATAAGCGCAAGCTAATTGACATTCTTTGGCAAGAAAACTGTAATTCATATCATGATGAACTCCATATTCTTTAATTTAATCATATTCCATAGAATAAAAATTTATATGAGAGCATCATATATGCAATCACCTCATCATAACTTTTCCCTTGGAGCCTCGCCCTCTCTTGTCTTTCTTGCTTCAGTCTCCTAAATAACCGCTGCTCAATGTGGTCACTAAGAATTGTTCTTGGCAAATCTTTGGCCCCAAGAACAGCACTCTGTGGTAAGGGCATACGTTCTCCTCTTTCAACCTCTTGTATATAGCAATTCGGGCAAGTGTATTCAGCTTGTCCACCGTCATTTCTTCGACCATTAAATAAAGCACAAATTTGATGTTGCCAAGCTTCACACTTATCACATTGAACCCACTGCACAATATCATTGAAGGCTTAATACAAACAGTTGGCAATAAAATGCAAAACAAACTTAACCAAAGAGAACATACCCATTCTTCAGTCTCTTCGTCATTTTTCTTCTTTTCTAGCCTTGCCTTTAGAATGGCAGTACCGTCGGCAACTATGGTGTCTCCGCGAGCTTCATTGTAGCATGGAATACAGAAATAATGCCGTGTATCGCCAGCACCAATGGTATAATACATTGCATTTCGCTTTATGCGAGCACCGCAAGGGGTGCAATATGTAGGTGGTGGTTCAAATGTGAGCTTCTCTACTGCACACAGCTGACAAGAGTTCTCACTCATTGAATGCTCCATTGCTTGATTCTTTTCTGCCTTTGCTTTACTCTGTAAATAGGAAAATAATGAATTATCATCTATTTTGGGTTTATTACATCTAGTTGACTTGACTATACAGATAACAAGACTATACAGATAGCAGTTGTTTTCATACAATATTCCTTTTTTTTTGTTAATTGGCACAGACAAAGTCTCGACAACTAATCCTGGATGTACACAAGCCCTCGGCAAGGAGTTTCCCACAAGTGCATCTTGGGTAATTCAAGAAGAGATTCTCTTGGTCCGATGGCCCCAAGAGTGTGAATGCAGAGTTTCAAACCTAGGACGTCCGGTTTATACAGATCGCTCCATGACTACTATGCCACCCCTTGGGGTTATTTCATACCATATTCTGCGAGAGGAAAAGAGAAAAGAGTACAATTCCAACAGCAATGGACCCATTGAAATCAAATGCCTCAACAAGAAATTGGAACTGTAACCTGCTGTATCTACAGCAGTTAACATTGACATAGACATTTCCATAACTTTCGATTATTTTCCAGAAACAGAAATGCACTTCCACCGCATCACATGGAAGCAAGACATAGTACTCACCATGCTTGCAGCACGGATTGAAAGAAAAATCCCTCCATTTGATAGGAGGAATGGGTGGGAGGAGGGGGAGGCAAAGTCCCTTCAGCCCACCAAACTCAATCCACCAAGAGGCGGGCAGATTGCAAGAGTGAGAACTGACCTCTAAAGGATATTGTGAAAAACATAAGTTTCATACGCAATTTTAAACCATTTAACCAGGCACAAAGTAAACTGCATATTCATCTTCTTTCTCTTTCATTCCCTTCTACCAAATGAGGCGGAGGCAGACTCCCTACATCTCACCCTCCCCTTCCACATCCTCACCCTGACTTCTAGTATAGTGATTTTCAACAAATAAGTGTTATTAATCAAAAAGTAAACAATAAAGGATGATGGTTATTTCTTTTTGTGAACTGGAGGATTAATTATACCTGGTGCGTAGCAACAGAGATTTTTGGACACATTTTCTATAAAAAAATAAAATAAAATAATAATAACAGTAATGATAGAGATACACAGAACAAAATCTGTAATGGACTAAAAAAAGGAAACATTTAGAAAATGTAAGTTCGCAAAAAATAAAAATAAAAGCAACAATTACATATGACAGCAGAATATTTTTCCTCTGATAAAAAGTACACTAAAGATAGATGCATGTGAAAAATTGTCAACTTAAGGTGGGAATAAAATGGCAGGATATTTGGTGGGGAATTTGTCCTTTGATAAAAGTATGGAAAAGATGCAAGCATGTTCAAAATTTTCAACTTAAGGTGGGGACAAAAAAGGAAAAAGATTTGAAATCCAACGAAGGAGCAAACATATGTGAAAAACAAGGCTGTAGAACAAGGTGGCACAGCAAGGGGAGGATATACATGATTGAAACTCCAATTGTATAGAATTAATAGGAACTACATAAAAGTGATAACACTTTTCCCGTCTAAAAGTGAGTTCTCAACAGGTCATGCTCAAGAGGTTATTCAAGATACAAGTTTATGACTATCCGCACAGACCAATATGGGTTCCAATCCAAAAATTCCTATGTGAATGAGAGCAACACCAACCCCCTCTACCAAAAAGAGGTTATAATGCAAAATTATTTTAAGATAACCAGAGATGCTAGGATCATGATACATTATGACATCAAACAAAGTTGAGGTAACAGAGTTAGAAATGTAGTTGCTATTGATGTAAAAACAAAACGTGGGCTCCCTATATTCCTCTAAAAAAAGACACCCTATTAAATGATAATATTCTAGCAAACCTCAGTTAAAAAAGAAAAACAGAGGAAAGAAAAGAAATCCAAATGCTTACAACAGTGCCTTAAAAGAACGCATGGTAATTACTTCCAATAATTTACTTTTTATTAAGTACCCTCCAATAACTTACTCAGTTTCAAAAAACCAGATCCTAATCAAATGCTTGCATAGAAAATGCATAAACTTACCTGGCCAACCCACTGCCTGAGACCTGTAATGTGCTCCCTAACCTGCTCTGGAGTGAAAAGTTCAGTCAATGACACGCCCTTTATTTTTGGCTTCCCAGACTTGGTACCAGACACAAGTTCGGGAGGCTGCATCAGATTTGCTTGCTTAGCTGGATCAATCTCTTTCTCAAGTTTAATACTTTCTTGCTTAGACAAAGCAGAAGACTCAACATATGCAATAGGTTCACCATCAGGCTTTCGGTTGCAGTTATCACTGACACCTTCCCTCATCTGAACAAGACAATCCTGTCCAGAACTTTCAGCAACTTCCTTCTTCACTTCGGGAAACTCTGATTTAATAGGCATACAAATATCATGGTGTTTATTATCTTGAAGGTGAACGTCCTGCAAACCATGGAGTTCACTATATGCTGAACTTTCACTCGTAGGAATAACAGATTGGGAAGACTGCACAATTTTCATACGTTTTAGAGAAGGTTGTAGATCTTCTGAAGTTTCGACAACTGAGGGAGTCTTTGGGATCAATCTAGCTGAACTGTCTGCAGTGTCATAGGATTTACAGGATGCACTAATCGAAGATGGCAAACAAGAACCAGACTCTACCCGAGAATGTGGTTTCAATCTAGCTAGTTGTGCACGTATATATTTTTTTACAGGAACACAAACAGGGCAACTTGGGTTCTTACATGTCTTATGATGTTCAAGCAAACCCTTGGTATGACGGCAGCGAGAATTTGGGCATAGTGCCAGACTGCATTTATTAATGTGCGACAACAGTTCCTGAGCAGTTATGCAGTGATGTGCTGGACATTTTCCTTTGGGGTATGTGCATACACGAGCATGTTGCAAAAACAAAAGCCACCTCTGTTGATTTTTGTACATCTGTTCAAGGTTTAGAGAACCAGATCTACTTGCAGCACCACTTAATTTAGGGGGCTCAGCAGTGCTTCTATCTGCAGCAGTTTGACCAATAATGGATCCTTCTGATGATAAATTATTACATTGAGCTTCATCTTGCCTGGATATTCTCTGACGGAAATCCTCTTGGACATGGTGCTCAAGTGGCATGATCCTTGGTATGTGATTCCTGTCTTGTGATTGCGGATTCCATTGACCCAGCAGTACTGATTCTGATTGTGCTCCAACAGAAAGGCAGCTAAAATCACTTTGAGAATCCGTAACCGGATGGCTTGGATGCAGTGATTGTTGCATTTTTTGACAATTTTGAGACAGCGACGAGCAGATATCATGCTGGCCAGATGGAAGAGAGAGATGTTGAGCACCCCTGGATTGGTCTTCAGCAGAGCTCTGCTGGAATTGATTCTGCATGTTAGACAATTGGAACTGTTCAGAAACTTGTGAGTGCAGAGCCTCATTGTGTTGCTCCACTCCAGGCTCACACTTCACCTGGCTACCAAAATCGGAACTCTGCTGAGACTGGCCAAAATCATTGTTCAACACATGCTGGTGCTGCTGACTTTGCTGCTTCTGTTGGCGTTGCTGTTGAAACTGAAGGGGTTGCTGCTGTAATTGCTGCTGTTGATGAGATTGTAGTAGATTGTCTCTCGAAGTTATTGGAGCTTGGAAATTCATTTTTTCAGATTGATCAACTGAATGAGGCTTTGTATAGGCAGCCTGGTTTGTCACTGACTGATTACTTACCAAAGGAGAGTTGGTTTTGGACATGGTCGGCAGGCTAACTGAATTAAAGTTCTGAGTGTTCATCATTGATCCGACAGATGTTGCAGCACCGTAGAAGTGTCCAGAACCAAAAGAACCAGAATTGCCCATTCCAAATCCATCACCTGATCATTGAAGTCTTTGCTGTGAGAATGCTTATTCGTGCCAAAATAAATATCAATCTTCCGACATAATGTTTTATATAACACACCAGCAAAGGAAGCCAGAGAGAGAGAGAGAGAGATTACCCTGCATTAATGGTCGCTGATGCTGGTCAAAGTGCTGCTGCAAAGGTTTCGGTGAATTAGCATAAGTTGTAGCAGTAAGATAGCCTTCAGAGGTGCCAGGTTCATTCACAAGTTGTAAATTACTCCCAATCAACCCTAAACCACCATTTAAACCCCCATTTGGAAACCCAAAAGCTTTCTGCTGCAAGCTAGACCTAATTCCACCGCTGCCCATTTGACTACCAAGGTTGCGCAATATACGGCTATTTTGGCCAACAAGATGCTGCTTTTGCTGCAGTGGTTGAGAAACCATTGTTGACTCAACAGTGGAAAACCCACCACCATTAGAAGATTCCAAGTTCATGTAAGAGTGATTATTATTGTTGTTGTTGTTGTTGCAGTTATTACTGTTACTATTACTATTAAATCCAGGAGTAGGAATCATTTGGCTCGTAATTGTTTGGGCACCCATTGGTGACATATTCCCACCAGAACCGAGGGAAAAACTGGCAGGAGACTGTTGATATCCATTAGGCAAAGGACCTGCAAGAATAGACTCTGTTACTGATACAAAGAATCAAAACCAATAGCCTTAGCAAGAGAGTTATAACACTTACCATCAGCTCTATTAAATGAATTGCCACGTATGCCACCAGCACCAGGTGGCAACAGGCTTCCAGTATTGACAGTTGTAGGTGGTATGCTATTACATCCACTAGAAGAAATCATGGAAGTATCAACAGAAGATGCAACACCCATGGTTGAGTTCCCACTGTGTGGCATGCCAGGTGTCGGTATCATTGTACCAACGACAGAGGAAGAATTAACAAACTGAGGATATTGTTGATTCTGATTACTCAAATGTGAGCATTTAATCAAATTTTGCAAACGACTCTCCAGAGTGTCAATGTTCATGTAATCCTCCTATGAGAAGATTAGAAACTTTAGATGCAGAATAATATACTGTTTCGTAAGACATATCCACAACAAACACTGCAAAAATTAAAAAATAATACCTTTGTGTGAGTGGCTCTCANGAGTTCCCACTGTGTGGCATGCCAGGTGTCGGTATCATTGTACCAACGACAGAGGAAGAATTAACAAACTGAGGATATTGTTGATTCTGATTACTCAAATGTGAGCGTTTAATCAAATTTTGCAAACGACTCTCCAGAGTGTCAATGTTCATGTAATCCTCCTATGAGAAGATTAGAAACTTTAGATGCAGAATAATATACTGTTTCGTAAGACATATCCACAACAAACACTGCAAAAATTAAAAAATAATACCTTTTCGTGAGCGGCTCTCCATAAACCCTCCTCTAGACGTTTCACTATATCCTTGAACTTCCTTTCTGCCTGTTCACTTAGAGGTTGCTGCTGCTGCTGCCGCTGGGATAAGATTTTAAAGCTGAAAACAAGGTAATATAATATTCTCAGCAATAATCAACAAACGCATCATATCAAAAGCATGTTCTCAGATGATGGTAAAAAAATACTATATTACAAGCATGCCAATAGCATATTAGATGATAACATCTCAGCAATGGTCCAATAGCAGACCAAAGAATTTTGCAAACAATCAAGCCCCATTCCCCCCACATAAAATGTAATAATGATTCAAAGAAAACTGAAGAAAGGCTTAATAAACCATAGAACATCGAGTATATAAAGGTGACTGCATTATATAAGGTGATTGCGCCTGCTCGAAAGGCTAGTAAATCACACCAGCAAATTTCATCCATTCAAACACAAGTCTAGACACATATTTGCATGCTCCTCCTATAACAGATGACATATAGACATGTATTAGATATTTCTTTCAGTAAGTAATCCATCTAATCGTCACAGAGGGTAAAATGCAAATATGTCTTGCATATTGGAAAAAACTACAATCTTCGCGGTTTTCTTCCACATGCAAAACACTTGTATTCCATTAATATTAAATTATTTTATAATGAAGCAAATGAGCTTTTAGCTCAAGTGGCACTGCACCCAGCCAAAATGGGGTGGAGAGTGTGGTCATGACCCGTTTGGTGCATATATAACTTTACAATTGAAAAAGAAATTAAATTCCATAATAGAAATTACTGCACACAAATACCCAAGCAGATGCTACCATATCTTCACTCTCCTAAATACACATTGTAGCTATTAACATTGTACATAAAATGCATAACAACAATGTACATAAAATGCATAACAGTTTTCCATCACCTAGTGCACGAAATGCAACAGGTCATTTCCCAGTCTCCCAAACACATTTTAGCTACCAACAATGTACGAAAACTAATAGTAATACTTCTCAATTTGCATTGAAAGCACTCAAAATGCATTATATTGAGTTTTAACATACAGAATACCTCTTAACTTCTGTAGTAATGGGAATGTCCATGAATTTCTATCTTCTTTTCAGCTCACTAGAATGTAATTAGGTGTCTCACTTTGTATACTTCTTGTATACTTGGGCTTTACCTAGTTTCATTCTATTCAATAAAGCTACTTATTTACTTATCCCAAAAAAAAAACTTCTGTAGTAACATAAACACGGTTCACAGGCGCATAGGCAACAAACTACAGAACCAAAACAAAGCAGAAGAAAGAAAAACAGAATAGAAAGAACAACAAAAGTGGACTGTCTTACATCTTTTCTTGCATGTATGCACGTGCTCTGTTCATCTCGGTCTCTGTAGTAAACAGAGCACGCAGCCCGCCACCACCGCCGCCAGCCAGATTATGCATTTGCTGAGCAAGAGCACTCCCATTCTGCTGAGGCAGCCCTGCCTGATTGGGCACCTGCCCCGCCCCCGACATATGAGCCTGCACATTCATCTCATTTACCTACTCCAACTACCAAGCACCACATAACTCAGTCAACTCCCCACCTTTCCACCTCCTGCTCGTTCCTCCACAGTCACACACCACACAAACTAACCAAATAATAATAATCAGAATCAGAATCCCAAATTATCAACTAACCGAGATAGAATGAATTTGAGACAGGAAAAAAAAAACAATTGGGTGGAAATAAAAGCGGAAGAGACCAATCGCAGTCCTAAAGTATTATCACGGGCAAATAGGTAACTGAGAAATTGACTGAAATTAATTAATTAATTAATTTTTTTCTTAAATTTAGTATGTAAACCCTAGATGTGGTGACTGAATCGAAATAAATCGAATCGACGAGCAGAGATAAACCCTAATACGAACCTTTGGGGACGAGCGTAAGACCGGGGAGCAGCGGCGATCGGAGGCGAGAAATCGTTCGGTGAGCTTCCAGAGTTCAAATCGCGACGATCGGAGACTGTTCACCGATAAGAGAAACGTACGAGAGACGAATCGAAGGAAGTCAGCGAGAGAGGGCGAATTGAGTAGGGAATTGAGCACGTGCGCACGGCTCGGTGAAGCAGATGGATCAATGGAAAGGGGTTGAATCGAAGGAAAGGAAAAGTCCGTGTGGAAGAGAGAGGAGAGAGAGAGTCTGGACTTTGAATTATTGGTCCTTAGGGAGGTAATTGGGTTTTTCAATTTAGGGATTAATTTTTATATTTATTTTTTTTGGGACAAAATATAAAATTAGTTTAAAATTTTTTCAAGTTACGATTTCCTGAAACTGGGGAAGAACGTAGGAGGATATACATCGGATTGAACCATTTGAATTTACGATATTGCCCACCGATGTAGCTACAAATCTAATTACCATTCGGCAGTATCTTTCGTCATTATTTTTAAAAAAAAATTATTCATTATTTTTATACTACACATCACATATAATTTTTTATTTTTTATTTTTCCTAATAAATATGTAATATATAAATAATAAGTTGAAGAATTCAATTAATTTAATAAAAATATAATTAAAAATAAAATAAAAATAAGTATGATGTATGAAATAATAAATAACAAAACTCTTATTTTTATAATTCCTATGTAATGCTTAGAAGTTCTGCGAGAAACATATTTCCTCAATAATTTATAGTTAAAGTTGTAAAATAGTTTGCATTTCACATGCTTTCTTTTTTACATGGCATTTCACATACTTAAACATTGACTCATCTTAATAGTAATTTTTTTGTATGTTACATTCAATGTTTATTAGGTTAAGTTTGGATAGTGAATTAAAAGATAAAAGGCAAAAGTAAAAAAAAAATAAAAAAGAAGACCGCATTTTTTTCATGGGAAAACTAGAGAATTAAGGCCTAATTTGGATGACAAAAGTCTCTCATCTTATTTCATTATATCTCATCTCAATATTCAAACACCACAAATACAAATATTTTTTAATTTCAAATTTTCAATATTTTTATCTAATTATTACAACGTTCTAAAACTTTCAAGTAAAATATAAAAAATAATTCAACTTTTTCAATTTTCAAAACAAAAATAATATTAAAAAATTATACTCCTACAATATTTTAACTTTATAATATTTTTATTCAATTTTTTTCTCTCCCTTATCAAAATTTCATAAACTATCTTAACTCAAATGATTTTACTATTATTTACATGTTAAAAGCTAGGGGTCCCAAGCCATACGGTGCGGCGTAGTCCTCTCTCCAGCACCAGCCCCGCATGGGCTGAGAGTGGGGTTTTCACCCCCACCCAAGGCATGCGGGGTGTGGTACCTACCAATCTGCATCTCGGGGGAAGGTGCCCCGCCCCACATGCAGGGGCGAGGTGGATTGAGACTACAATCCACTAGAAAAAATATACATATATATTTCTAGATCCAAAAGTGATTAAGGTTAGGTTTAGATGTTGACATAAGATGAGAATTTTTTAAAATTTTATGAATAGTGTTAAGATAAAAGTTTAAAATATTATTTTTTAATATTATTATTGTTTTGGGATTTGAAAAAGTTAAATTAAAATTTGAAAAAGTTGAATTGTTTATTATATTTTATATGGAGATTTGAAAAAAAATGTAATGATGAGATGAGATGAGATAGAGATGAGAAATCTCATCTCTCCCCTCAAACATAACTTTAAAAATAAAATTTTGGACCTAAATTGTCCAGTGTTTTATGTATCTCATCCCAACTATATTATCTGGATGCTGGATGAGTATGCCTGGCGTCCCCATACATTCATTAATACAGACATATGGTTCAGTCGTCGAGTCGTGATGGTCGCATCTCCCATTCGAAGCGGGAACAGAAAGAGACATCAAGTTCGGATAGTCGGAGAATCCCTATCATCCTTTCCGAATCCCGAGACCGCTGCCCATAATTTAGGAGAGTTGTTGTCGACATTGGCTTAGCGCAATAGTCTTTGATCTGGGATACGGACTTCAGAGGGCAGTCACTTCCGAGTCACCCAGCTGGCAACATGGGTCAGGCTGTGAATGTATAAAAAAAACACCATGACTCACTAGTTCTTTCAAATATTACTGCACTCAGTGTCGACTTCATGGCATGGGATCTTTGAAGGTCCCAAGACCATTATCGCAGTCTTAAATGAGGTTGTAAATTTAAATTTATAAATATGACTATAATTTTCTCACATCTCATTTAATCTCATCACATATAATCTCAATATGCAAACACCATAAATATAAATACTTTCTAATTTCAGATGTTCAACTTTTTCATCTAATCATTACCTAAACATTATAATTTTCTCAAACTTCTAAAGAAAATACAAAAAAAATAATTAAATTTTTTCAAATCATAAAATAAAAATTATATTAAAATATTATATTTTAATCATAATTTTATTCAATTGTTTTTCTCTTCTTTCTCAAAACTTTATAAATATATTAATTTAAATATTTCATTACTATTTACAGATCATTTTATCTCACCTTATTATCCAAACAAATCTTAAAGTGGTATGTAGTGCCCAACTTGGTGGTAGTCCGATATAACCTCCTACCACATGTCATGTCATTTCTTTTCAATCATTAATAATAAGAAAATGTTATTAAGCTTCCTTAATGTTATTGCTTAAAGTTGCTGTTTGAGTATTTTAATTTTTTTAAATAGGTGATTAAAAAAGTGACTATTAGTGAAGTAGTATATTTTTTAAACTTTTTCTTAATAGTCGAGGATGTTAAAAAAATACTTAAAAAATGAGAGGAAAAAAGAACTATAAATTTGTACTAGCGGTAAACGTTGGGCTGCCTGCTAGCACCTTCCTTACAATATTAGTGCGGGTGTTGGGCCAAATTTCTTCCCATAGATGAACTTCAGTCTGCACTAAGATCTGGTTTGGATATAAGAAGTGTTCATCTCATCTCATCATTACGACTTTATTAAATTATTACACAAAATATAATAAATAATTTAACTTTTTTAAATTCTAAAATAATAATAATATTAAAAGATAATAGTTTTATAATATTTTATTTAATTTTCAACTTTCATCTCAACTCATTTAATCTTAACTCAATATCCAAACGACACCTAAAACTCTACCCTTCAAGGTTCAAATTGACCCTTGCGACGTTTAGTATAAAAGAAAATGTTCTACCACGAGAAAAACTTTCTAAACGTATCACCAAGAATAAGGTCATGAAAAAACCCTGAAGAATAATTAATATCTTATCAAACCCATATCCATTTACATGGTGTATTGAAATGTACTAAGATCTACGTAAGAATTTGATGTTTCCACATATATTTGCTCATGCGATGCTTAGGATGTGAGGATAACAAATTTGGATTAGGCTCAAGGACTTGTCAAATCAAAACGTAGGAGTCGTTTGGATACTTATAATATTTGATAATATCTATAAATAGTAGTAAAATGATTTTGTGAATAGTAGTAAAATAGTTTAAGTTAAATTATTTTATGAAATTCTGAAAAATGAGAGAAAAAAAACTTGAATAAAAATATTATAAAGTTAAAATTTATTTGAATATAATATTTGAATTTTTTTGTTTTGAAATTTGAAATATGTTATATTGTTTTTTGTATTTTTTTTTTTTTTTAGTTTAGGAAAGCTGTAATTATTAGATAATGATTAAATGAAAGTGTTGAAAATTTGAAATTGAAAGTATTTCATTTTTAGTGATGTATAGGAAGAAAAATATTTAAAAATATCTAAAATTACCTGAAAATACTTGTGTTCTCAAACAAGGCCTTACGGAGCCGTTTGGATTGAGAAACACTCTCAACCCATCTCATTTCATCCTATCTCATCTTATCATTATAATGTTTTTAAATTTTCACACAAAATATAATAAACAATTCAACTTTTTCAAATATTAAAATAATAATATTAAAAAATAATATTCTAATAATATTTTATTCAACTTTCAATTTTCATCTAAAATCATGTTATCTCATCTCACTATCCAAACAGCTCTCAACTTTCCCAAATTTTCACATAAAATAAAATAAACAATTCAACAATTTCAAATTTCAAATCTCAAAATAAAAATAATATTAATGAAATAAACGAGGCTAAAACCTAGTTTGTTTTCACACTCCTCTCAACAAGAATTATGTCTCGTTTGGTTACGCAATTAAGATAAGATGAGATGATATGTTTTGTTGAAAGTTGAATAAAATATTGTTATAATATAATTTTTATTTTGAAATTTGAAAATGTTGAATTTTTTATTATATTTTGTGTAGGAGTTTGAGAAAGTTGTAATGCTTATATGAGATGGGATAGTTTGATTTTGTGTAAGCAAACCAGCCTATATAAAGTCTAAGTCAACTCCAAAATGAACAAAAATACTATGTTTAGAAGAAAATGACTAATAGAAACCTAGCGTAAGATTTATAGAGTCGAATTACTGTAAAACCTCTAAGTGTAACTAATTGCAAAAATTATAATCCTTGTAGTAAAGAAATGTTTGGAAAAAAAGTTGAGTACAAGTAAATACCGATTAACTAATAAAATAAAAGGGTTTTGCAATCACAGTAGAATCTGCTCAAAAGGTATGTTAAAATTGAAGGGTCATGTTGTTTTTGCAAGCAAGGGATTGAAGACCTAACACATGCATTGTTTTACTGTCAATCCATACACTCTAGCTGGTTTCCATATGTTGTTCCTTTGATGAAAAATCTGGACAAGAAACTGTCTATAATGCATGTAGTATTACAGGTTTTAGAGAAGGGCTAGGCAAGGGAGCTCTCTTCATTATTTTCTCTTGCATGTGACTTTTGGTGGAGAATGAACCAAATGATTCATGAGCAGAAGAGTATAGCAGTGCAACAAGTTATTGATTATGCTCTTTTTGTTTAAAGGTCATTCATAGATCTTAAGCAATTGTCTAAGACTATGGTTCGAGTTTACTATGAATGGAAGCCTCCACCTAGTGATTGGTTGAAATTGAATGTAGATGGAGTTGTTTTTTGTGAGATCAATATAGCAGGGGTGGGGTTCGAGTTTCCTTTGATTATTCAGTTTTTTTTTTTTTCTCTCCTTTATCAAAATTTCATAAACTATCTTAAGTCAAATGATTTTATTACTATTTACAGGTTAAAAGCTAGGGGTCCCAAACCATACGGTGCGGGGTAGTCCACTCTCCAGCACCAGCCCCGCATGGGCCGAGAGTGGGGTTTTCACCCCCACCCAAGACATGCGGGGCGTGGTACCTGCCAATCTGCATCCTGGGGGAAGGTACCCCGCCCCACATGCAGGGGGTGAGGCGGATTGAGACTACAATCCACTAGAAAAAAAAAATTATTTCTGGATCTAAAAGTGATTAAAAATAAAATTTTGGACCTAAATTGTAAATTTAAATTTATAAATATGACTATAATTTTCTCACATCTCATTTAATCTCATCACATATAATCTCAATATGCAAACACCATAAATATAAATACTTTTTAATTTCAGATGTTCAACTTTTTCATCTAATCATTACCTAAACATTATAATTTTCTCAAACTTTAAAGAAAATATAAAAAAAATAATTGAACTTTTTCAAATCATAAAATAAAATTTATATTAAAATATTATATTTTAATAATAATTTTATTTAATTTTTTTTCTCTTCTTTCTCAAAACTTTATAAATATATTAATTTAAATATTTCATTACTATTTACAGATCATTTTATCTCACCTTATTATCCAAACAAATCTTAAAGTGGTATGTAGTGCCCAACTTGGTGGTAGTCCGATATAACCTCCTACCACATGTCATGTCATTTCTTTTCAATCATTAACAATAAGAAAATGTTATTAAGCTTCCTTAATGTTATCGCTCAAAGTTACCATTTGAGTATTTTAATTTTTTTAAATAGGTGATTAAAAAAGTGACTATTAGTAAAGTAGTATATTTTTTAAACTTTTTCTTAATAGTCGAGGATGTTAAAAAAATACTTAAAAAATGAGAGGAAAAAAGAACTATAAATTTGTACTAGCGGTAAACGCTGGGTTGCCCACTAGCACCTTCCTTACAATATTAGTGCGGATGTTGGGCCAAATTTCTTCCCACAGATGGACTTCAGTCTGCACTAAGATCTGGTTTGGATATAAGAAGTGTTCATCTCATCTCATCATTATGACTTTATTAAATTTTTACACAAAATATAATAAATAATTTAACTTTATTAAATTCTAAAATAATAATAATATTAAAAGATAATATTCTTAGAATATTTTATTTAATTTTCAACTTTCATCTCAACTCATATAATCTTAACTCAATATCCAAACGACACCTAAAAGTCTACCCTTCAAGGTTTAAATTGACCCTTGCGACGTTTAGTATAAAAGAAAAGGTTCTACCACGAGGAAAACTTTCTGAACATATCACCAAGAATAAGGTCATGAAAAAATCATGAGGAATAATTAATATCTTATCAAACCCATATCCATTTACATGGTGTATTGAAATGTACTAAGATCTACATAAGAATTTGATGTTTCCACATATATTTGCTCATGCGATGCTTAGGATGTGAGGATAACAAATTTGGATTAGGCTCAAGGACTTGTCAAATCAAAACTTAGGAGTCGTTTGGATACTTATAATATTTGATAATATCTGTGAATGGTAGTAAAATAATTTTGTGAATAGTAGTAAAATAGTTTGAATTAAATTATTTTATGAAATTTTGAAAAATGAGAGAAAAAAAAACTTGAATAAAAATATTATAAAGTTAAAATTTATTTGAATATAATATTTGAATTTTTTTTGTTTTGAAATTTGAAAAATGTTATATTGTTTTTTTTTTTTTTTTTTTTTTTAGTTTAGGAAAGCTGTAATGATTAGATAATGATTAAATGAAAGTGTTGAAAATTTGAAATTGAAAGCATTTCATTTTTAGTGATGTATAGGAAGAAAATATTTAAGAATATCTAAAATTACCTGAGAATACTTGTGCTCTCAAACAAGGCCTTACGGAGCCGTTTGGATTGAGAAACACTCTCAACCCATCTCATTCCATCCTATCTCATTTTATCATTATAATTTTTTTAAATTTTCACACAAAATATAATAAACAATTTAATTTTTTCAAATCCTAAAATAATAATAATATTAAAAATAATATTCTAATAATGTTTTATTCAACTTTCAATTTTCATCTAAAATCATGTTATCTCATCTCACTATCCAAACAGCTCTCAACTTTTTCAAATTTTCACATAAAATAAAATAAACAATTCAACAATTTCAAATTTCAAATCTCAAAATAAAAATAATATTAATGAAATAAACGAGGCTAAAACCTAGTTTGTTTTCACACTCCTCTCAACAAGACTAATGTCTCGTTTGGTTACTCAATTAAGATAAGATGAGATGAGATGTTTTGTTGCAAGTTGAATAAAATATTGTTATAATATAATTTTTATTTTAAAATTTAAAAAAGTTGAATTGTTTATTATATTTTGTCTAGGAGTTTGAGAAAGTTATAATGCTTATATGAGATGGGATAGTTTGATTTTGTGTAGGCAAACCAGCCTATATAAAGTCTAAGTCAACTCCAAAATGAACAAAAACACTATGTTTAGAAGAAAATGACTAATAAAAACCTAGCGTAAGATTTATAGAGTCGAACTATCGTAAAACCTCTAAGTGTAACTAATTGCAGAAGTTATAATCCTTGTAGTAAAGAAATGTTTGGAAAAAAAGTTGAGTACAAGTAAATACCGATTAACTAATAAAATAAAAGGGTTTTGCAATCACAGTAGAATCTGCTCAAAAGGTATGTTAAAATTGAAGGGTCATGTTGTTTTTGCAAGCAAGGGATTGAAGACCTAACTCATGCATTGTTTTACTGTCAATCCATACACTCTAGCTGGTTTCCATATGTTGTTCCTTTGATGAAAAACCTGGACAAGAAACTGTCTGTAATGCATGTAGTATTACAGGTTTTAGAGAAGGGCTAGGCAAGGGAGCTCTCTTCATTATTTTCTCTTGCATGGGACTTTTGGTGGAGAATGAACCAAATGATTCATGAGCAGAAGAGTATAGCAGTGCAACAGGTTATTGATTATGCTCTTTTTGTTTAAAGGTCATTCATAGATCTTAAGCAATTGTCTAAGACTATGGTTCGAGTTTACTATGAATGGAAGCCTCCACCTAGTGATTGGTTGAAATTGAATGTCGATGTAGTTGTTTTTTATGAGATCAATAGAGCAGGGGTGGGATTGGTGCTTAAAGATGGGAAGGGTGATGTTATGTTGGCAGTTAGCAAGATAGAGTAAAAGATGCTGAAACTATGGAATTATTAGCAATCCTACTAGCTTTACAGTTGTGTGCTAACATGGGAATCCAAAGAATGTTAAATTGCTTGATGGCCGTACAAGTGCTTAATAACAACCTTGACACTGCTACTTTGTTAGATTCTTTAGTGCATGAAATCAAAAAGCTTCAAGGGTTAAATGCAGAGTGCAAAATATAACATGTGTAAAGAGAAGGCAATCAGGTTACTCACAAACTTGCTCGGCTTTCTTGGAATGTTGAGGATATCTCAACATGGTGGGATTATTTTCCAGACTTCATTTCTCAAGCCATTTGGTTTGACAAATATTTGTAAAATTTCTTTTATTAATGAAATGTTCCGTTCCTATATTAAAAAAAAAAAAAAAAAACTAATTATACACTCCCAAGTATATAGTTCAACACGCTTTAGGAATGTGTTTTCACATCAAACAAAACACTCTAGTTTTCCAAGTATTTGTTCAGGACTACAATTGTGCTTGTGCTTGTTTTCCATGTGTTGAAATGAAAATGTCATTAGTAAATGTGTTGAACTGCTATACTACAAGCAAAGGATTAGTAAAATATATATTACATATTGTTTGTTTGTTTAATACAGTTCTTCTAGGTACTGTTGGGGCGCGCAACCGCTAGGGAGTCGGCTGACTGAAATCTGGCAAAAGACATTCATACCAAAACAGAGCTCATTCTTCGTCTAGATCTTGCGTCTTCGTCTTCGTGTGGTCTGGCGTCTTCGTCTTCATCTCCCACATAAACTGGTAGTAGTGTATGGGATGAAAGTTGGAGCTTCTCGTTTGAAGAAGAGCATTTGCTAATTTCCTGGCCAATATTATCTCTCTCTGTTGTGCACCATGCATTATTGGAATGGCTCTTCTCTTGTGTGTGGCCGAGGTTAAGAGCTTCTTCCAAAGTGGCCAACTTGAGGCTAAAGGATAAGCTACAATTTTGGTCATTTAGCCACTCCTAATTTTGTAGTCCTTGACTATAAGTAACA
>QEOT01005122.1:49833-75614 GCA_003123785.1 Pterocarya stenoptera | reverse complement strand
TGGGTGTAGATGTCCCCAGAACACCAGACGCTTTGCTCACATCTTTCACACCTATGCTCCACACCATGGTCTTGGGAGATTTCCCCAGGTTTATATGAGAAACTGCAAAGCTGACTCCCTTTTGCTTCCTCATCTTGTTTGCGCGACAAGCTTGCTTTGCTGCAACTTTGCGTTTATTTGCACATCATTGGACCATGATGTCAAGTACAAAGTGTTAGTCTTCTTACCACACACCAAAACCAGCGCACCTTTCGTGACCTTCCACACTTTTTTAGAAAATGCTACTGTATGACCGTTGTCATCAAGTCATCCCACAGAGATTAGGCTTCTCTTTAGATCTAGAATGTGCCTGATTTACTGCAAAGTCTACACTCTCATATTTGGAAATGCGATGCGCACATCGTCCACTCACACTACATTCAGTGTCTTTCCATTAGCTGTGTACATTTTTTCAAATTCAACAACAACATAGTTTTACATGATCTCTCGATGTGAGGTGATATGGAACGAAACCCTTGAATTCATCACCCAATCATCAGCAGGACTGCGCACTACAAGAAATAGAGTGTCCTGTATTTCTTCAACTCCCTCGTTCACAGTGCCATCCTGAGTACTTTCCTGATTTTGGCAGTCTCTTTTGATGCGGCTTGGGTTGCCACAACTTCAGCAAGTAATCTGCTGCCTAGATCTCCTCCTGCTCCTGCCCTTGTTCTTGGACGTGTCATGTCCTAAGCCTCGATCATCCACACTCAAGGCTGAACCCGTACCAGAAAACTCTCTAAAGTCTTTTCTATGTACCTCTTCAACAAGAATCATGTCCCGTACATCATCGTAACTCAGTTTCATCTTGCCAGCTGAATTACTCATAGCCATCCTCATAGCCACCAAACTATTTGGCAACGATGCCAACAAAATCAACACTCTGATCTCATCATCAAACTCAATCTCAACCAACTACAATTAATTTGTGATAGTGTTGAACTCATTCAAGTATTGGGCAACAAACGTAACTTTTGACATTTTCAGATTGAATAGCTTATTCATTTGATCCACGTTGTTGCTTGCAGACGGCTTTTTATACATACCAGACAAAGCTTTCATGAGATCCGCCGTGATTTTCTCCTTGATAACTTTATGCGCCATTTATCTAGAGAGCGTCAGCTGAATAACCCCAATAACCTGTTAATCCAACAGATTTCACTCAACATCATCTATGCTCTCTGGCTTCTATTCTAACAAAGGAAGGTGGAACATTTTCCAGTAGAGATAATCCTGCATCCTCCAATAATAAAAATCAGTGTCATCGAACTTCTCGATTCCAACCTTCACGTCTTCTCTAGATATTGTTCAGCCTCGACCTCCAACCTTGGAGTTCTGATGCTAGTTGTTCTGGTAAAGAATAAGAGTCACCACACCCATACACAACAATATCGAGACAGATAGTGTAAAACAATAATGCAAAAATACAGGAATCAAGTGCACACACATAACACAGAATTTAACGTGGTTTGGCAACGTGTGTACATCCATAGAGCTGTAGAGGATTTTATTCCAGAGAAAATTACAATCACACAATGAGTTACAAGAGCACCACTCTACTCACACAATTTCAACTCTTTCTAGAACTTCTCTCTCTCTCTCTCTCTCTCTCTCTCTCTCTCAAGATTGCTCACCCACCTCTTGTCTCTTTTTCCCATTCATCTTTCACTGAACATGCTTGTTTCTTTATAAAATTACATATATATAGGCAGGTGTGAGAAACCTTAAGGTGACAAAATTTGAATTTTTCGTTCAAGCGGGTGTCGAGCGCACCTCGAGCAGACAGCCAATCGAACATTGGCTCAGATAGTCTGTTGAGCGCCGCTCGAGCGAATACTAGGGTTAGTGCTTCTCTTGAATCATCACCCACACCTCAAGCAAACAATCTATCTAATGTTCGCTCAAGTCCACTGTCGAGCACACCTCGAGCAAACTCATGGGTTGAGCTTCGCTTAGACATTAGGTTGAGCAACAGTTGAGTGAACTTTTTGTCTGTACCTTTTCTGCTCACAAACCAAGCTCCACATACAACCCAACACATATATTTTCTAGGAGTGCAATTTCAAAATCCAAAAAAGGCTCCATCATCCTTAGAGCTGAAATAGGTGCATGGAATTCACTCCCATTTAGATGAACCTATTAAAATTTAAAGCTATGATCATTTCGGTGAGTTAAGAGAGAAAAAGGGTTTTTGGAGCTTTCACATGAAGAAAACCTGTCTTGAAGTTATTGCAAACCACACAAAACAAAAAGATGGTAATAAGTGTAATCTAAAATGAGTATAGTTATTAGAGTTAAGAGTAGAATTAGAAACAAGTTTAAAGATTGCTTTAGCACAAAATTCACTTCTAGGCGAACCTATTCAAATGTTGAGCTATCATGATTTCGATGAGCCAAGAGAGAAAACAGTTTTTTTCAAGCTTCCACAAGAAATCTCTCTTGAAATTATTGCAAAACCACACAAAACACAGATGGTAATTAGTTTAATCTAAAATGAGTTTAGCCATCAGAGTCAGAGTAGAAGAAACAAGTTTAAAGATCACCAGAGTTCTGAATGCTACTACTATATATATATATAGTAGGTGCAGAACGTCTCATTTTTGCATGCAGAAGAGGATTCTAATTACTTTTAAAAGTTTTGTAGAAGGGGATGGTTCAAGGCTTGTAATCAAACTAGTAATTAGTTTTCTGCAAATAGTGAATTGGTTTCTTCTAGGTACGTTGCCTTTAAAGAGTAATTCTTTAAAAAATTCAACTCCGTGAACAAGTTTTTTGTCTCTTAATCATTATTTTTTAAAGTTTTTCTATAGGTCTCAACTTTTTAAACCTATTAAGAGGCTGCTTTTCTTAGAAAGAGCTGAATTAACATATTTAAGATGCAAAGAATTAGTTTATTGTCATTTTCTTTGTATTAATGTACATTGATATTATTGTTGCTAGGTAGATCTCCACCCTAATGGAAGTTTTTGAACAAGAAGATGTACCTTTAAGTTGGTTAAAAAAATAGTTTGTTTTGTAACAATGGCGGAACGAGGAGAGTGTTATGTTAAGAACACAAAATTTCGTGTACACTAAGACACTGTTTGGATATAGAGATGGTTCCATCTCATCTCATCTCATTGTTATAATTTTTTTTAAATTTTTATACAAAATATAATAAACAATTCAACTTTTTCAAATATTAAAACAATAATAATATTAAAACCATTCAATTTATTTAAAATTATCTCATCTTATCTCACTATCCAAACGAGTCCTTAAGATTCATAAACAGCAAAATCACTGTTTACAGATTTTTAAGTTTACACGAAATTCTGTATCTTTATCATTTCCTATGAGAAAATGCCGCTTTCGTTTAGCCATTCCGGACCTTGACTAGAAGTTCCAAATGCTCCAAATACTTTACCAAAGTTAGTGCACGTACGGGCAAACCCTCGAATGATTGATTAATTTATTTCTCATCTAGACACATGAGTTCATTCAGAAATTTGAGTATTGGTGATAAATTAGTTGGAGAGTACATCGATCCATTTACTAATTGAAATGACTTAGAGATGTAACTTCCAACATTTTTTTATGGGCAGATAAGGTCTATATGGCGAGATTAAAAAAAAAAAAAGAAAAAAAAAAGAGAAAATTTTCCGACAGTTTTTAGAGCAACAGAGCATCCTATTCTTGATCAGAACTGCTTACTCTTATCCTACCTTAAGATCTTGTATCAAAGCTAGAAAATATTTTTTTTTTCTCTCTCTTGTGGTGGTATGATGATATTGAGAGATCTTTTTCATGACGTTGTCCAACGTCATCTTTACTCTCTTCTAACTTTTGGGTGGTTGTTATGAATTGTGAAGAGATGTCCCCGCCTTTGTCCATTATGATTGTCAAACATGAGGAGTGAAAGGAGAAGAATTATCATTTAAATAATGAGAGGAGAATAGAGTAATACTAGATACAATTTAAGGAGGTGTAAATTCCGCACCCTCTTTTTGAATAATGGGTAAATCTAAAACACACGTTAAAAAAAATTATTTTTTTAAATATAGATAATATTTTTGAGACTTTTGTTTAAAAAAAAAAATGAGGATGACACCTCTTATTTATTATTGGTCCTCACTTGTAGCGGAGGAAAACCTTCACAAAGAATACCACCCAACAAAAACAATCCGTGTCTACGAACTTGAACACTTTACAAACTACAAAAAGAAGCCAAACCTAACTTATCCAACCTATACAATCCTTTTAACTCTTTTTGAAGCTGACCAACCTCTCTATGCATCTTATTCTCACCCAAAGCACCACATTTTGCCAAGAAATCAACATTTTTATTTCCCTACCTAAAACAATGAAAAATAGAAAAATGATTTTGAAAAAATGAAGAAAACAACTTTATTACCACATTTTGAGACTTACACGTATTAAAACTGTATTTAACCTCTGTAATATGTTTTGGAAAAATAAAACTCGGATTTTGACCAAGTTGTTCATTGCTAGAGTCGTTAAGAAGAGTCTAATCCAAAGGTAGAATCAGAAAAATGATTGGTTAGCGTCAGCAAACGGTTTGCTATAAGGGCAGCATTACAGCCATCGATATTCCTGTCTAAAAGTTTTTTTTAATATATATTTTTAATCTCTTTAAATATTAAAAAAATCACACAATTATTAAAAAATACGTTATTGATCATTAAGTAAAAAAAGGTTAGTAGAGACCAACTCTCAATGGGATGTTTGGTAAGAATCTTGCTATAATCAGGCAATGGAGTAGTACTACTCTGCTTAATAACATCGCTCGAAGTGATCACTAGATTGAATTAGTTTTTTTTTTAATATTTTTTCAAATATATTTTTTTATCATTTAAAAAAAAAGAAAAAAAATATCAATATATTAATAGACAATTTCTTAATTATTAAGTAAATAAAAAAAAATGAAGTGTCTAGATGAATGGACAAATTCAATATTTTTCTTAGGTAATGGGATGGGATTGCCGAAGTGCCAAAAGCCTGAAGTGAAATCAATGATGCCAGGTGGTAACAGATGTGGAACTCTGATTGGTTGGTGATTACGTAATCCAAACACTGTCCCAAAGTAGAATAAATCTTTGTATCATCCTACACACCACACACCATAACTTTTTTTATTTGTTTTTCTTATTAAATGTGTATTATATGGATGAAGAATAAAAAAATATAAATGTTTCAAGAAGAGTAAAATAAAAAAAAATTGAAAAAAATAAAATAAAATAAAAAACACATTGGTGTGTGGTGTGTAGGATGATGCATAGCAATACTCTTTTATAATCCAATATAAATGAAGGATAATTTTCTAATATTAAAATTTTATTTTTAATGGAACAACATGCTTGTATTGATTAATTTAAAATAAATTGTAGAATAATTATAAAAAAACAATTATAAATATATCATTATTAGTTGAAAATATATCTGCTAGCATAGACCATTTTAAACGGGCTTCACGTTGGACCACTCTTATCGGCCCTTTTTTTTTCTTTCCTTTTCCATCGAAAGTGAAAGAGGTCATTATGAAAGTGATTTTTTGTAGCGATTTTTTATTTTCAAAATTGTTGGAAAAAAATATTTGCGGTGATTTTTAAATTTGTTGATGAATTCAGAACGAATATGTAAAATGTTTATTAGCGGCGATATGTGAAACGCCGCGAATAAACCTTTATAAATTATGATTTACTGTATAAGATTTTTGCAGTGAATTTTAACACTGGAAAAGACCCTTTTTCTTGTAGTGAGTTCATTCAGATATGAGTTGAGATAATTGTAAATAATAATAAGATCTATGAATTAAAATTTATAAATAGTAGTGACATGAGTTGATATGGGTTGAAATGATTTTTAAATTCAAACGAAGATTTATTGATTGAGTTTTATTATTTACAAATTAATACTCATTATAGCGTTTATTATAGTTGTAAAAAAAGTTCAAATACAAATATTTTTCTTATATTGATTAATATGAAAGGCTTTGATGATCAAAGGGAATTCGGGTTACTACGACATGAAACAAGTCAAGATTACGGAACCTTAGCCTCTTTTGCCCTCACCCTTTTCTCTCTAGAGCACCTCCTCAAATCCCAAAACAGAAGGGGGGTTGGAGATTCGGCTCCTCCCTCCCTCGTCCCTCTTCCCTCTAGTTTTTTCCTTTATTTTTTCTGGTTTTATTTTTTTTTAAAGTAAGGTGAAATGCTGATCTGTTATTCTCAGGAGCTCGGCGATCACCACACAACCCACTACAAGATTCCCAATGCGCCGATCCTTCAGACGTCGAACGGAGTGGCGCTTGGGCCACATGTGCGGTCTAAAGTGCGCGCGTGACAGCCACACTCCACCACAAGGGGAGCTTTATTGCCGCCATGCGTGGTATTTCTAGGACCAGGTCCACCAGTTTCGTCAAACTCGACTGTCCACCATACTCCTAGGGTGGTGAGTGTCCCTCACGCGCCATCACAGTCTTTGTGTTTGCTTTTTTGATTTCCTTTAAGGTTAAAAATATGGATCTACAACTTTCCACGATGTATTTCGCTATTTTTTCATGTATCTTTTATATTTTCTGTTATTTCATTTGTTTTAGTCTCTTGGACACTTTGTTCATAGAGTGAAAGTTTTCTTCTCCTCCGGAGGGTGGGGTTTGAAATCTTTGCTTTTGGATGAGTGTGGTCTCTCAGACGGTTTGTCTGTAAAGAGTTATAGAAGTTAAGACCATATCAGTCATAAATGAATTTGTATACTAGTGCAGCCTCAACCGTGAGTAGTTAACTTATAATATGGATTTTTTCCTATATGTATAAGTCACAGCTGTTACTTTACTTTCATGAATGAATGAAGTTTATTTTTCATAAAAAAAAAAAAGGAAATTTGGGTTTAACCATGCTGAGTTGGCAGACTCCACATTGATAGTGTTGGACTATCTCGAGAGTATAGATCAACACAACTGTGACAGAAAAATGTGAAGATTGATCGGATTGAGACAATATTGCCCACACGTCAGTATTTTGGCCATAACTTTGGCTACAAGTATTAGAATTGCACATATGATCCCAATTTAGAAAGCTCTTTTCAGCATTCACGTCGTGATCTCTAGCTATGACTGTTGTTTTTTGTTTAGATCCCAAAATAAGCCATTTTTCCTTTTATGGTAATGTTTCACTATCCTTTTTAGAGATGATTCTTATTTCTATTTGGGCCATATTTTTGGCAATATTCTTATCTCATTACATATTTTTATTTTATGGAATAATTGGGAATTTTCCTTTTAGGGCAAGATTCTCAAAATCTCAATTTTCTTTAGCTATTTAAGTCCAACTAGTGGGTTTCAGAACCATTTTTTGGCTTTTATGAATAAATCCTAATTTTAGAGTTTTCACTATGTTTTGCATCCTTTCTTAATCTCAATCCCTAATTAATTCTATTGATTGACTAACTGTTTGAATAATTCTTATTCAAACTTTTAGTAGAAAAAACAATTGTCCTATTAATTTCAGAACCAGTGTCAACTTTATAAAATAAAGATGTGTTTAATACAAAACAATTTCCTCAAACGTTTACTTGAACCTGAAGGTCTCAAGTGTGAGAGATAAACACAAACTATAAAAAAATCATTTCAATTTCTGGCCCGAATCTTAGAGTTTCAAATGAGAGAGAGCTACGTATGAAGTATGAAGTAAGCCCAACAACATCTATTATTGCCCAAAATATTCACATGAACAATAATTAGCCTCGTTAGGTTACACAATTCAGATAAAATGAGATGTTTTGTTAAAAATTGAATAAAATATTATTAAAATATTATTTTTATTTTAAAATTTAAAAAAGTTGAATTGTTTATTATATTTTATATAAAAGTTTAAAAAAATTGTAATAATTATATGAGATAAGATGAGATGAGATAATTTAATTTTGTGTAATCAAACTAATCCTAAAATGTGGTAAGATCCACTTCATATGCCACCCTCTCTCTCACTAATTGAGGCCCTCAAGTTTGAATAAGAATTTGAGGACTTTGATCCCATAAATCAGTAGGACATATATAATTTATTGCTAATTTAATGCTTTCTGAAATGTTTATATAGACATTGATAAATATTGTAATAGTGCACTTGATATCTCTGCCACTTAAAATTCTCGAACTTGAGAGATAATGAACCGCGTTTATAAATATAAGGAAAACTGATAAAGTTAAATAACAATTAGTATACAACTATGTAATAAAATAATATTTTTTTAAATTTGATCGACTTTTATTTTTGATTTGATGTGTTTAAATAAAATAAAAAATATTATTATATTTAAAATTATCTATAAATTATGAATATATTGTTAGCCTATACCCTAAATATAATACCATCAACTAATTAATAGTCTTACGATTACTTTTTGAATCATTGCCACATCTAAAAAGAGAGAAACAATATATAGTGCGAGTAATCAATGATCTGATGGATCTAGCTGGTGGCTAGAAAGTATATGCAACACAGTTTAACTTATTCCCGGCCACTTGGAAGAGTGTATATTGCATGTAGGGTCGGAGGCTTGGGAATCAGACAAACAGAGCCGCAACTTTTTTAAGATAGAAATGGGGCTAGGAGGCAGTAGTAGTACTAGAAGGATCTGGAATTAAAGGAGGCTCGTAGATCGAGCTCTTGGGTCCAAGCGGCCCGGTCCTGAACGTGCAGGTGCCAGTAGTTCAGAGCCAACGCGTCTGGGTCCATTGATGCTGATGCATCCCCTCCTCCGCTCTCTTGTTCCCCAACCAACGCCCTCTGCGAGGACGCTGGTGGCCTCACTCTGCAAATTCCACTTTCTTTTCACGATTCACTTAATTTCTCAACGTTTGACAGGAAAAGTACTCGTGTCTATCTATCTATATATATATTTACAGAGAGAATATCTTGCAGCAACATAGACATGTATAGGAGTAGATTCCAAATCTATGTAAGAAAGTAAACAGTGAAAGAAAGATGAAAGAACCTTTACCTTGGTGGGCCAACGACACCGTCAATGACAACATGGGCGACGTGTACACCCAAAGGTTGGAACTCCCTTGCCAGACATTGCGATAGTGCTCTCAACGCGAATTTTCCACAACCTGTCTCATTCCATGCAAGGTACAAAAAATACAAAATGGGAAATATATATATATATTTATATGCACAGATTATATATACAATTTCTGAAGTGAATCTTTCCACATTAGCCAAACAATAAAAAGGGTAATCTTTTAACTGATCATTTATTGATATTGTAATCTGATTCCTGTAAGTGATTGGAAGAGAAAAAGAAGAGAAAACAAGAAAAGAAAACCAGAGCTTACGTACATAGCTCCGAGAAACCAGCAATACCGTTGAGAGAAGCTGAACAGCCCGTGAATAGAATTGTCCCTCTTCCTTTTTCCACCATGACTGGAAGAACCTTCCCAATTTTATGGAAGCAAAAAAGTTTTAAACTAACAAATGAAATCAAACCCCAAAAATTAAAAAAGAAAAAAAGAGCTACACATAAAATATTGCTTGGTTCCCAAGAAAATTGAGGAAACGTCGACGCCATAGCTGAGCAACCTGCAGCCAGCAGAGGGCAACCAAAGCCAAAGGGCTCGTGGGGATTGAAGAGTTAGGGTACTGTATATATTATACCTGTTGGGCGCAGTGGAAGGCACCAACGGAAGAGACCGCGAGGGACTTCTCAAAGGAGTCGATGCGGATGCGGGCGAAGTTGGTTGGGTGCGAAGACACAGGCTGGTATGCATTGTACACCAAAACTTCCACAAATCCCAGAGACAGAACGCCTTCAAATGCCTCTGTCACACTCTTCGAGTCCGAGCAGTCGATTCGAATCGCAAACACTTGCGCTTTCTCCTCCCTCGCTATCTCCTCCGCAAACCTTGACAATCTCCCTAAAAAAGTATATGTATATTTTCCACGGCCAATTATTAGTAACAAGAGAGGAACTGGAAGAACCAGAAACAAAACGTAGAACTGTTTGATATGAGAAATTTGGACCCATCTCTTCGATACTATTACATGGAAAGAAAGAGAGATGGGACATATATTCTGTATATATTAAAGGTACCTAAGTCGCGAGATAGTATGGCGACGGTGTAGCCCTCGTGAGCGAACTTGCGAGCGATGGAGCGGCCGAGCTTTGGTCCCACGCCGACAATGGCCGCGATGCCTCTGGCAGAGGTGGAACTGGTCATGCTGCGCATCTTGGTTTGAAATACTTAGCTAGCTATCCTACAAATTAATGAGAGGTAGGAAAAGAGGAGACTAGCTAGCTAGCAAGAGTAATTAAACATCGGGAGAGATCATCGATGGATGGATGGATGTACGTATCGTAGTCCTTCACGTATTGTTGTATTAATAAAGAGGAGAAAGATAAGACTGGTCGACAGAGCCTACAGTGATTTGCTCCGTCATTGTTGGAGTGGTTGTTCCATCACCAAGAGGTACTTTTTGGCCTGTGCTTTGCTCCTTTCGTAATCATCATTGTATTCATTTATGGTACTGGTACCACAGTGTTGAATTATAAACTCTCTCTTTCTCTCTCTCTCTCTCTAATCAAAGCACCATATGTAGCTCCAAGAGTCCAGTGAATTATGTCTGTAAAGCACTTCATAAATGATTGAAGTAGTAATTACAAACCTGGCTGGAAACATATTGTTGAAGACTCTGTGCTTTATGGTAGGGTCTGAATGAAAGATTTGCACGCCATTAAGAAAATTTAGGGCATGAAAAATCATGGAAATCAACAAATGAGTGTGTTTCTGTCTGTCTGTCTGCATTAAAACATCACAATATTGAAAGTCTTTTCATAGCTTTGGTATCCAGCGATCCACGTCTGGTGGCATTTCCATTGATTGCACAATACAAGCCTTTCAGCAATTTTGGGATCTCCACATCATGTCTAGTGTTAATTATGATTGGTTTAATAGAAACATTACGAATTCACAAACCATGTGGATCGTTATTACACCTATATATATATATATTATCAGGAGACGTATATCTTCAATTGGTACTATAGACAAGAAACGGATATAGCTAGATATGAGGAACTTGTGATTAAGCAATTGTTTTTTTAATAATGTTATGAATTTTTTAAAAACAAATTTATTTAAAAGTGTTAAAAAAATATATTAAAAAAAAAGCCTCAAAGAAAAAACCAAAATAACTAGCGGACGGGAGCTACTAATGGTGACTGAGTACCACCCTAGATAGATAGATATGGGGAACTTTGTGGACTGTGTTTGGACAGTAAGGCCATTGGGACCTCTTCATTCAACTAACATCTCAGATTCGAAGTTTTCCCTAATTGGCTAAATGAAGTCGTATAATTACAAATTCCATTAAACAGAAGCTTCCAAACTAAGCTCAACATCATATATATTTGAGGATTTTTTTTTTAAAAAAAAGAAAGTTTCCTGGATTGAAAGGTCTAGATTCCATGGTAGCTTGACTGTTTGAGCATGGCCCATCTAATTAGTGTTTTCCATGCGTACAAGGTGCAAGAAGAATAGGAATAGGCAACTTGTCAGACAACTTTAATGTGAGGGTAGAATTTCCAAAGAGGCTTTTGGTTTAAAGTGGCCTAGTCATGTTATTCCGCCAGAACTTGCTTGTTTTCCAAATAGGGAAAATAATACTCTTTTTCTTAATTGATCATCTCTCCCAAAAACTAATTAAACCAAGATGATGAGCCTCGATCGTCCACATCCCTCCTCCTCCAAGTAATCTTGATCATCTATGGTTGTTTCAGTGTAGTCAGACCAACGCATCTCTTTGCTTATAAGATTAATTGTTCTTTAATTTCTAGTTTCTATCACGTATTCTAATATATAGTTTTTATCTTACAATCCTAAATAAATAATTAATGATCATCTCAAGCTAATGTTTCTTATAAACTCAAGAAAGATAGCGTTGCGAATGCAGCAGCCAGGATAAGGACTAGATCGATCGAGCAGGTATGGTACTTTTTGAAGATTTGAAAAAAGAAAAGAAGATACCCTAAGATTCAATCATTAACTAGGGGACCAGAATAACTAGTCCCATTCCTACACCTTTTTAGCAGGTCGATCATGACCTGGTCCACATCTATAATATATATCTGCAGTCCCCGGCCACTTTATTGATTCATCATCCTAATTTTAATACTCTTTTATTTTTAAAATAGGTAAATTTTAGAGCTAGATAAAAGAATTAATATTATTATTTTTTTTTTATGAAAAAAGATATTTGTAATTGTGAATTGTATAACTATTGCGTAATCGCTTTGAAAAAAATAAATAAAATATGAGACATATATGAAAAAAAATTAATTTTTTAATAATAAATCTCACTCTTTTTCAAATCGATTATACGACATTTACTCACTTCACAGTTGTATGTAGAATTACTCTTTTTATAATAATAAATTCTACTTGTTAGTTTTAAATAGAACGGGCAGAACTTACATATATCCTCTAAAATTATATCTAATATTTATAAAATATATACAGCATAATAGCATATATTTATTCAAGAAAAATATATAAAATTGGTTGCCAAAATGTTGGACTGCAATATATATACAAAAATTCTACTTACAACCGAGCCTAGGGGAGTCGGCGTAACCGTGTCCTACATGGCATTTTTGAATGGTGTTGTTTCTGCGTGCATTATGAAATCAAAGTCCCGAAACTCAAACTCATTTCTGCGTCTTCACTTTCACATTTAACATTTCACCAACAATTCTCCCGCTTGATTCAGACCCCCCCTTCTCCCCATTCCCATTGTCTTCCCCTTCGTTGCTCTGCCCTCTTCTAGACAAAAGCCATAAGAAAAGAAAGAAAAGAAAAAAAAGAAGAGGAGACCCATGCGAGACGATGGGCTTGTTCCTCTGTCTGAACCTGCTGTAGGAATAGCAAGGACTCCTTGAATCCATCCTCTAGCTGAAATATCTTCTTATAAAAAACGAAAAAGAAAAAAAAGTTTAATCCACCAAAGAAAGTGGTTAAGCACATTCAGGAAAAATTTACCTTCAACGACTTTCTTAGAAAACATTTTTGGTGGACATACTTTCCGTCCAAACAAATAGATTAGCGGTTCGTAGATCGGCAAGTTAGCTCCAAAATTGTTAGGAAAACCAAACAACTCAATAGCATACTTGGTGACAAAACTAAATGAAAGAAAAGCGAGAAAAGAAGAAGAAGAAGAAGAAGAGGAGAAATAAAGGAAAGGGTTTCATATGAAGGGAATATCGATTTCAAATGCGAAATGAAAGATAATAAATTTTACTAGAGAAGAGACGAGAGCCTTTGGAGGCAGCAGAGAGGAGCGACGTGGAGGCTTTGGAACCCAAACAGAAGATTTGAGAGGTCATTGTTTGAGTGATTGGGAGCGTGGGAGCTGTGCGACGAGTTGAATGCAAAGTGCGACGTTGAAAAAGCAGGGACAAATGACTCAAAGAGAGAGAGAGAGAAAAACATAAAGACAGACGTCGACGGAGCTTGGTTATTTTTTAATTAAACACTAGCTGACGTGGCAAGTTGATTCCACACGGACCGACGCCAACGGTTGTATGTAGAAGTATTGATATATATATATAAATATATATATATGGGGTCCGATGGTACTAACACTCGATTGCAAAATAATTCGGGAGTGCATGATCCATGCTGGCCCCATCAAATCTAGTAGTACTACAGTCATTTATTGTATGCATTACAGATTCCGACTTTATATATATAAATATGAAAAATACTTTGCATCAGCCCCTGTTTTGGCATCAGCCATCCCACACTGTATGTGGCATCTTCCTAACCACTGATTTCAAATTATGAGAGAGACAAAAAAGAAAAGAAGAAGTTAAATTTGTTAGTGTGTTACGCATCAGCCATGAACAGGGGCTGATGCGTAGTACGGCTCTATAAATATATATATAATATATACACGTACATTCCAAATCACGAGGACCATTAATATACGTACATTCCAAAATATATACATTAATGCGAAGGACTTTAGATAGAATACCCGCACTGCATTGGTATATATAGATATTTATATATGGAAAATGCTACACGCCCCGCTGTAGCTTCCCGCTGGAAGCTACCGCTGGGTGTAGAGATGATTTTTAATGTGTTTTTTTAAAAGTTTTTTTTTATATAAATTTTTTTAATAATTTTTAATATTTTATAAAAATAAAATAAATTCATAATATTATTAAAAAATACTTCCTTAATTATGAAGTATATTTTTTTATTTTACTTTGTGATTAAGGAAGTATTTTTTAATAATTTTTTTTACTTTCTGATTAAGAAAATATTTTTTTAATAATATTCTAAATTTATTTTACTTTTTAAAATATTAAAAATTATTAAAATAATCTATATAAAAAAAATCTTAAAAAAAACACATCAAAAACTAAGCTACACCCCTAGCGGGGGCTGTAGCATGACCCTTTATATATACAATTTCGACTCTGAAATCAGATAATATCTCATCTCATTTCATCTCATCATTATAATTTTTTTAAATTTTAATATAAAATAAAATAAACAATTTAAAATTTTTAAATTTCAAAATAAAAATAATATTAAAAAATATTATTCTAACAATATTTTATTTAACTTTTTAATTTTAATCTCAACTCATCTTATTTCATCTTTGAAAACAAACGAGACCTAGTCTAATAATTAAGAGAGAGAAACATACTACTCGAGGGTTGTACGATATTAAATAATATTGTTTAATGTTAGTCCACCAAGTAGATTAAGATTTGAGTAATGATATACACCACACTCTCATCTTATTTTGATCATACTTAGTAGTATGTGGTACATTCATCACCATTAGATGATAAAAAAATATGCAATAAATAATCATTTAATGGTGATAAATGTGCCACATCATACTTAGTGAGATGAAAGTGAGATGATAGTATGATATATAGAATTTTTTTTTAGAATTATGAAACTCACAGCTTGCTGTGTCTATATACATAGATATATCTCGAAATATTTAAAATATCTTATTCGAGTGAAAAATAATTAGAGGAGTGAAAAATAATTAGAGATTATTTCAACCGAAATCCTACATTTCATCTATAAAATGCTCATAATAATATCTAACTTATCTAGTATATGAATGTTTTTTTAATTATAAATTCCTATATATGCTTATATATCTAGAACAAACATTTATATTTACAAACTAAATTCTCCCATAAATAAATTCTTATCATGTCATTATCACTTAAGAGTCGATCTACGTACAGGACTATATATGTTTGATCATGTAATTAGAAGCTTGTGGACAAATTTGGTCATTCATGTGTTAGCAAAACCCCTTAAATTCCAACAATATTTATTTCAAAAATAATTAAGTGGCTGAATTAGGTGGTCAATATCTCTCCAAATTTCTGTCCAAACTCTATATAATATATATAACTAGAATGGATAAGAAATAGACACAAATTAAGTGGTGTATAGTACCATACCCTCAATTAAATACTGATGGGTCATATCGATCACTTCATATATATAGATTGGATAGAAAATCCTGATCTTGTCATTTTAATTTTTACCATATATATGAGCTTTTATTGTTTTTAAATCAAAGTTATTATTCGTGCATGGCCGAGCTTCATGCTAACATATCAAAGAAATCTGTTAAATACCAGACTTTTAAAAGTTATTTCAAATCTCAGTCCAGAAGAGTCCACCATTCTCAGTGACACACTACAATATAAATGAGTTTTTATGATGGTTTGACAATTATGACAGTCCAAATTGTCACAAAAAAGTATTTTCTGTGACGGTTTGTTGAAATCATCACTGAAGGTAGCCGAGAAATTACATTACTTTCGAATGTATACATATTCACGTTAGAACGTACCCTGGACCTTCGAACATTGAGATTATTTATGTGCGAACGTGGAAATTCTTGGCGCCAACGTTCGAACATTAGTGATTCACATTCAAACGTTAATTGA
Organism: Pterocarya stenoptera; assembly: GCA_003123785.1. Classification (NCBI taxonomy): domain Eukaryota; kingdom Viridiplantae; phylum Streptophyta; class Magnoliopsida; order Fagales; family Juglandaceae; genus Pterocarya; species Pterocarya stenoptera. Next base: position 59,582 of record QEOT01005122.1, on the reverse strand, counting down.
TTTAATATTAAGGTTGAATATTTCAAATTAAAAAAGATTGAGAATTGAAGTGCAGTGATTTAATATTAAAGTTGGATAAGTAAACATTAAAAAAGACTGAGAATTGAAATTAAAAAAAGTAGATATATTAAATAATATTGTTCATTACATATGATAAAAATAAAGTACAAAATACGATAAAATTTTGTAAACGACACGATAAAAGTGAAAAATACTCAATACGAGTTGTTTACATATTTATTAAAATCGTCGGTCAATGTGTTGACCTTTGTTTTTAGGATATCTATCCGATGGCCAACGTCGGTGACAAAATCGGTGACACTCTGTTCTACTGACCCGATATGTCAGGCGATGTGCATAGTAATATCTGAGCCCATCGCATCAACCCAAGCAGGGCGCACATCGAGTCAAACAGGTTGCACATCTCTTATAGATATACCCATCGGCGGCTAACTATTACTCCCAATAAAGGAGCAACACCGGGCCCAAACTGGATCAGAGGAAGAAGATTTGGTAAGTCGATAGGCTCTCCGCATGCCACTCGTATAAGGAACTGTGCGCGAGTCAGGCTAAATATGGCCTTACGTGCCACAAGATCCACATTTATTGCAATAATAAAATGCAACATGTGGAAAAAGGGAGGAGCTATACCTAGCTGAAGAGGTTCTTTCTATCGAGCTGCTCTTGATTTCTCCTAGTGAGGATGTAGAAATTCTCATCTCGGTCGTCACCCTCCAAATCAGTATCCTTAGCCCCGACTGGTCAACTGGGCCAATAGATGATGCAGAAGTGCCTATATCTGCATCTACTCGGGATCCATCCCTAGGCTGAGCATCTCCTGCAGTCTATATCTCAGTTGCGCGACAGATCCCCAAAAGCTCGACGATGACATTTGCCGAGACCTCGAACTGAACACCGTGTACTGTCACGGTATGAGAGGATACACCTTGAGGCATGGAACACATCCCCATATAAAACTCTCAAGCCATTGAGGGGTATATGCTACCCCTCAATGTGCAGATACTCATCTAGCCTCTCGTAATGAACACGTCTCTAATGCTCTTATGCTCCCATATGAGTTCGTCAAACTGGTTGATTATGACTTCTCATTTGGACATCACTACTTGAGCCTCGTTTTGAGACGTGTCCTAGCTTGTTCCTTCCCTCGCCCTTTTCCTAGTCATCAGAAGATGAGCCATATCCTGTAAGAAAGATAAAAAGTTGAGCAATATTATGCATATTATGTACTGTAATCTAAATTATTTCAGAAACACGTTCGAACGTAAAATATCATATTCAGACGTTAACCTTATGCGTGTGAATATTTTAGTTTTCACGTTCGCACGTTATTTCCTCTAGGATAAGCATTCCAACATAAGATGAATTACGTTCAAATGTGATGACGACAAACACATGTTTGAATTAAACCAAATATATGTTCGCATGGTATTAATAAAATAAATAAGAAATTATTGCATTCAAACGTATAAAACAAATACGTTTGCACGTGAGGAAGCTCTTGAACATATTTATTTATATGTTGGAACGTATATAACTATTAGTTTGAACGTTTCTAACCTTTTTGGCAACTGAAGGGTTTTACATTTGAATGAATTCCAAATAACATTCGCATGTAATACTAACGTTCGCACGTATGTGCCGCTCAAGAATATGAACGATCATACGTGCGAATGTTGCAAACGTATGTTCGAATATAAAAACCAACGATATTGAGAAGAATATGAAAGATCAAGATACGTCATATTAATATTGAGCTGCATCTTTAGAGAACCTTGCATAAAAAACCAACGATACAATATTATACTTGTTTATTTTATTTTTTGCAATCTATAATTTGCCTTTACATTCAAATGACATAATGTATTTTGGTGATTTTTCATAACTTGCTTGTTTATAATCGTGTGGTTTTGTATGGTAGGGACTAATTTATAATATTGATAGTGATGAACTTGAGGCTGAAAGTGTAGACATTCAATGTAATGTGAATGTCGAAGATGGGGTCAATGTTGAAGTCGAAGATGGAGTGAATGTGATTCCTTTTTCGAGTAGTGGTCCGTTGGAGCCTTTCATTGATATGGTATTTGAGAAGGTTGAAGATGTCCAAGCATTTTATAAGACATATGCAAGGCGACAAGGATTCACAATCCGGACGAATCATACTTGATTGTCGAAAGATGATAAAACTCTTTGTGCAGTAGACTATGTTTGCACAAGGGAAGGATTTCGGCGGGTAAGTCCAAAAGATACACATTGAATAATCCCTGACCCTGCTGAGACAAAACTTGAATGTAAAGCAATAATAAGAATAAAGAAAGATGGTGAAAAGTGGATAGTCAACAAGTTTATAGTTGGATATATTCATATCATGCTTTCACCGAGAAGTACTAGTTTCCTCCGTGGACATAGGAGAGTTAGTAAAGTACAAAAAAACCTTATTATGACCTTGAATGAGTCTGTATACCGACAAAGAAGATAATGTCAGTGTTGATAAGAATGGGTGTATGGGAAGTTGTTTTTGGGCTGATGCGCGATCAAGAGTTGCATAACAATATTTTTGGGATGTAGTTACATTTGATGCCATTTACTTAACCAATACTTATAAGATGCCATTTGTGCCATTTTTTGGAGTTAATCATCATCATCAGACCATAATGTTTGATTGTGTCTTGTTAGTTAATGAAACGGCGGAATCATATACATGGTTATTGAGAACATGGCAAGAGGCAATACTTGGGTGTGCCCCTTCAACTATAATTATTGATGATGACAAGACGATGGCAAAGGCAATTGTTGATGTACTCTCAAATACAACTCATAGGTTGTGCTTGTGGCACATTTTACAGAAGTTTCCTGAACACTTAGCCTATGTATAAAACAAATTTTCAGACTTTCAAAAAAATTTTCGTCATTGCATCCATGAGACAATTACTACTGATGAGTTTGAACAAGAATGTGCTTTGATTGTGGTGAAGTATGGTCTAGGAGAAAATACTTGACTGTAAAATCTTTATAGCTGACGGGATAAGTGGGTACTGGCCTACTTGCGTTCGACATTCTGTGCTGGTATGTCAACAACTCAGAGGAGTGAAAGCATGAACAAATTTTTCAAAGATTATGTTTATTCAAACATTATGATTAGTGACTTTGTGTATAAATATGAAAAAGCTATAGATGCACGTTACTTTAAAGAGAAGGAGAAGGATGTGTGGACAAAATCTACGCGAGTGATAATGAAGACACTTTTTAAAATTGAAGAGGAGGCGGTAATGGTTTATACAAGAAAATCTTTCATGATCTTCTAAGGTGAGTTGTTCAATAGTCTATAGTACCAATCAAGAAAATTGTATCTGATTGGTGAGGTGAAGACATATGGAGTGATAGTCCATGCTAAAGAAACACATTTTTACCATGTGACATTGGAGGGTGGTGAAGAACATGCTACATGTATATGTCGTATGTGGGAGTTTATGAGGATTCTTTGTAGGCATATCTTGTGTGTTTTTGGCAAGAAAACGAAGTTAAATAAATTGCCAGAACATTATGTTCTAGACAGATGGACTATTAATGCTAAGAGTTGACACATTCCCGACATACCGTGTTGTGATGACCAAGTGAGGCTGGAACAAGATGTGCCTATGATGAGAAAAAGAAGTCAATGATACAACTTTATGATATTATCGAACTTGCATCATAGTCAACAGAAAAATACAATCATTTCACACTTGCATTGGAGAAGGTTCACAAAGAGTTGCTTGCAATGGAAGATGCTGTAGAATGTTCACGAGCAATGCCAGCCAATGATGAGCAAATATTAAGAAGTCAAATTGTATCGAACTTTTTACAAACGGTGCAAGATCCTCCACGGGTGCCCACAAAAGGGCGTCCAAAATCTTTGAGAGCGAAGAACCAAAATGAAACACAAACAAAAAAAAAAAAGACGTTGTAGCATTTGCAAGAATGAGGGACACGCTAAAAATAATTGTCCTTGAGTGAGGTATAATAGCTTTGTAGTTATTTGTATTTTATTGCTTTGTAATTAAAGGAGCTACTAAAGTTTGTTTAATTTTTTGTAGGAATTTTGGGCCAACAACTGACAACATATCGAAACATTTGTATTCATAGTGTAACTTTTATTATATCTTGTATGTGACGTATTCCTTCGTCTCTTTAGCTAAATTAAATTGGTGGGAAAAATATTGCTGAAATATTTTTTACTCGAAGTTTGTGGTATTATTTGATAGCACACAAATGCCAATCTTACTCTTTGTTCAGCAGGACGACGAGGAGAAACTAAAAGTTTTAAGTCAGACGAGGAGAAGTTGAGGAAGGTATTCAAGGTAGATGAAGGAAGCTATGCCCAAGATGTAGCTCTATTGATTTTCGACCTTTTGCTGACAAATAGAATATAGCTTGAAATTGATTTTGTATTTTGTGTTCAATGCCAATCTTACTATTGGCAAGTTATTTTTTTTTCTATTTACTGTTCAGAAGAACTAAATACTGCATCTTTGTAAAGGGGCATTAAACTTATGTGCTTGGAGTTACTTATCAAAGTCTTAAAAAATGGAAATAAATGGGCTTAGGTTTGACTGCCTTTCATGCGTTGCTCTTTCTTGAAATTTTGAGTATATGTTCTGCCTGAATTGGCCAGTTCATCAGATTCTACATCTGGATTGGATATGATCAAGAGAGAGGAGGTTGTGTAAAATGTTATGTGCAGTGCTTGCCGAGAGAAAATGATGGAAAGTGTATATGCAATGGTTTAGGTAATGCCGTCAAATGTCCTTCCAAATCAATGCACTCACCATTTACATAAATAAGTAAGCACAAGTAATTATAGGATCAAGTAACGTTAAATGATAATTTACATCAATGCACCATGACCAAATCATCTATAAACTGTACATCAACTATGAAAAATATCTTCAAAATAGCACAAACTATCATAACAAAAAGTAGTCACTAGATTAAAGTGTTACAAAAAGTACAACAAGTTACATAAGTCAACGGGTTACATGAGTCGTAGCATTGATCGAGATACATTGCAGTTTTTTGGATACATAAAAATTACACCACAAACAATTATAAAAAATAATAATGACAAAATTAACAGTTTCAAGACTCCGTTGTACTTCTTCTCCATTACTTTAAATTTGGATTCTTCTATACATAGTTGCTCATGAAGTACCCTGTCATTCCTCTTTTTAGCTAACTCCAATGCCATCTTACATCAGCTGTTTTGCTTACTTTGAAGATCAATTTACTAAAAAAAGTCACCTTATTTTTTTTTCTTATAGTTTGGACAATTGAACTTTTTTTTACCAAAACTATTTGCTTTTCCAGAAGTCTTTAGCTTCGCTTGGCGGTCAAAATAGCAAAGTAGTTTCTCCAAACTAACTTTGTCTTCCTCTCTTACAACCCTAGAACTTGATTCGGAATGAGAACCTAAACTCTTCATGCCCTATCGTAATATTGAAGAAAGTAAGCAGTAACTGAAAATCATGTTATTAAAGAAAAAGAGCCCCCAGGTCAGTAAGAAGCTATGTTAACAAGAAATACAGGTGTTGAATTTTACTTTTGTGTAAGCTATGCATATGCTGACAATTCAGCAACAACTTATAAAACACATCAAACACATATAGCTCAACTTAACACGCTATGCATATGCTGCCAATTCATGTTGATGTTTGCAATAATTTAGATAAGGAACTGCTTGAAAGAAGAATGAAAAATGCATAAAAGAATTATTTGTTAAAGCCAATTCCAGGAGAGTTATTTTCCTGAGAAAGTTAGCCAAAATTCAGAGCCATTTCAATACTCAAACATATTGTGTATATTGAACTGACTAGACAATACATATAGGTCATTTTTTTTTTTTTTTTAACTTGAGAACCTACTACTTTGTCAACAAAGAGTATTACCTGTTCACACACAAAACAAAACAAAAAAAAGCCTTGAAGACATCAACATGAATTGAAAAATGCAGCCACCATTTTCACGTAAAATGCAGGAAAGCAGGAGACATGTTATTAAAAGCACATAAAATGCAGTGGACTTTTATAAGCACGTAAAATGCACAACATTAATCCAAGAGAACCTAAGTTACAGCCACAATTTGCCAAGAAAGCAGAAAACCTACAAAAATACAACAAAATCATACATGAGACCTAGGTTAGGGTGGGGCATACCAGAGAATAATCCAAGAGTCGCGACGTCGAGGGACGTTAAGGAGTGAGGGCCGTGCGACTCGGCTGCGAGAGGGTTGAATGCAAAGCAAAAACAACATTAATCCAAGAGACCTAGGTTACAACCACAATTTGCCAAGAAAGCAGAAGACCCAAGAAAAAAACAACAAAATCATACTAGAGACCTAGGTTAGGGTAGGAGTCGCCGCGTTGACGGAGGTTGGAGATTGACGGAGTCGCAACGTCGAGGGATGTTGAGGAGTGGGCCATGCGACTCGGCTGCGAGAGGGCCGTGCGGCAGAGGCTGAGAGAGGGGGTGCAAAATGGTGAGGGTTTGTGAATTGGGAAACTGGGGGGGAGGAATACCAGAGAGAGGAGGGCTTGCCAAATGGAAAGGAATTCGGGAAAGACAAAATGTGGATGGAATTTGATGCGGGCTTCCACACAATACTTTCAGTAGATATGTGTCACAACCTTATTGTGGGCTGTTATTTGCTTAAAAGTAGGCCGACCAGTCTGCAGATTAACTCTAATTCATAACATACTTAGTAAATAACTAATATAAAACAAATAACTAATAAATAAAAAATAACTTTAGCTTTANTTTTTTTTTAACTTGAGAACCTACTACTTTGTCAACAAAGAGTATTACCTGTTCACACACAAAACAAAACAAAAAAAAGCCTTGAAGACATCAACATGAATTGAAAAATGCAGCCACCATTTTCACGTAAAATGCAGGAAAGCAGGAGACATGTTATTAAAAGCACATAAAATGCAGTGGACTTTTATAAGCACGTAAAATGCACAACATTAATCCAAGAGAACCTAAGTTACAACCACAATTTGCCAAGAAAGCAGAAAACCTACAAAAATACAACAAAATCATACATGAGACCTAGGTTAGGGTGGGGCATACCAGAGAATAATCCAAGAGTCGCGACGTCGAGGGACGTTAAGGAGTGAGGGCCGTGCGACTCGGCTGCGAGAGGGTTGAATGCAAAGCAAAAACAACATTAATCCAAGAGACCTAGGTTACAACCACAATTTGCCAAGAAAGCAGAAGACCCAAGAAAAAAACAACAAAATCATACTAGAGACCTAGGTTAGGGTAGGAGTCGCCGCGTTGACGGAGGTTGGAGATTGACGGAGTCGCAACGTCGAGGGATGTTGAGGAGTGGGCCATGCGACTCGGCTGCGAGAGGGCCGTGCGGCAGAGGCTGAGAGAGGGGGTGCAAAATGGTGAGGGTTTGTGAATTGGGAAACTGGGGGGGAGGAATACCAGAGAGAGGAGGGCTTGCCAAATGGAAAGGAATTCGGGAAAGACAAAATGTGGATGGAATTTGATGCGGGCTTCCACACAATACTTTCAGTAGATATGTGTCACAACCTTATTGTGGGCTGTTATTTGCTTAAAAGTAGGCTGACCAGTCTGCAGATTAACTCTAATTCATAACATACTTAGTAAATAACTAATATAAAACAAATAACTAATAAATAAAAAATAACTTTAGCTTTAATTTAATTAATAAAAAATATATATTGGTTTCATATATTATATTTAACATTGTCAATTTCTCCAGCAGCATTTAAGTTCTATCAATGTACATAATAGAATGGCTTTGACAATTCACCATCGCGCTGGTTCAAGATCATTCTAACATCTTACCGATAAAATTGTAATTAATAACTTATTAAAATTCACTCATTTGTATCATGTTTTTATTTATTTAAGTACTAACATTATTTTTTAAAATTACTGATGTGGCTTTATTAGAAACGTGATGATCTTGAAAATTTCTCACTCATTCATGTCTATGCTACTACTCACACTGATGAGCATTGTGAATGAGTTGATCCTGTCGCTAAAGATAAATATTTAAGTGAGTTTATTTTCTGTGAATAAATTATGTAACATGTGAATACATATTATGTTTGATTCCTCATTTCTTTTGATACGTTACTTAGTGTGTGTTTTTTTTGTAATTATAGGAAAAAATGATTGAGATCCAATCAGCCTTTGAGGAATGATCTCCTAGTAACATAGACATATTTACGCAAGTGCTCGAGAACAAGTTTGGTTCATCCTAGTAAGAGGTTTGGAACGTTTTTTCAAGCATGTCGGTTCATTCTCCATGACCTTGACTTCAGAAGTTAATAATCTTACTAAAGATTTAGATGCAACACGCCAAGAAATTGAGCAGATGAAGTCGAGACAGCAGTAGTTAGAGTCTCTCTTATTGCGACAGTCTAATTTAGAGACGTGTTTGCAGGAGTAAAAAAGAGACCGTGATGAAAGAACACTTATTGAAGTCTAAGAGCAAATACAGAGGGAGATGATGGTCCAGATGAAAAGTGTAATATCATTTCATCAGAATCGCGGCGGGTGAGGAAAGAAGAAGAAATGATCAATATATCATTATTAGAAACTTTTATTGTCTATTTTTACAACTCTACAAGACATTATTAGTTGTTATATTTATGGTGTAATATGAAATAATTTTTATGCTTTTTAATTTTTTGAAATTACTATTTCTGATTAGAACGTTCGCATGTAAAGAACAAACGTTCGAACAAAATATCACCAAATTTCAACAAAACGTTCGAACGTAAGACACTATGTTCGCACATTTCAACGCATAAACGATCTAAAAGTTTGAATGATTAGAATAGATACATGCGAACGGCAAACCAACTTCCGAACGTTAAAAATTTTACATTCGAACGTTTCTCCATTAACATTCGAATGCTACCTTCAAACGTCTCTAAGAAAACATTTGAATGTAATATCATTCGTGCGAATAAAAAAAAAATGAATGTCTATTTTTTTACGTTCGAATGTTAATCGGTTGGGTTAATGTTCGAAGTCTATTTTTGTACGTACGAACGTGATTTTCTGTGACAAATTTTAACTGTCACAAAAAACATCACATTCGAATGTTAAATCTCACTAAAGACTTCCAATCGTCACAAAAATTTTTTTTGTGACAGTTGAACAGTAAACCGTCACAAAAAAATTCTATAACACCTTTAGGTGACAGTCGTGGTGACGGTCTCAAACCATCACAAAACAGTATTTGTGAAGGTTTGCTTATTTTTGTGACAGTTTCATCTGTCATAAAAGCCAAAATCTATTGTAGTGACAGTAGCGGACTTATAATAAAATATTGGTCGAGTTCTTTATGATGCTTTTTAATTGAAACACTCTTCCTTTTAATGATGGTTTTCTATAATTTTACAGTACCTTAATATGTCAATTGTGTCTTGGATATCATGGACTAATGGCACCTAAGTATGGTGGTTTTTAGGTTTTTTTTTTCCCTTTAACCATTCATTTGATAATATTAGATCTTGCAATATCTGGAGACCACCAGCCTTTATGTCCAAATTTACACGTGGTCAGATTATTGGAACTGGCTAGAAATATCAAAGATGCCTATCACTTTTAAACATATATAGCTCAATTCCCATTTCCTTCATACACAAATGTAGGGGATCAAGAAGCTAGGAGTAGTACTATTTTGGGCCTCCTCCTTGCCTCCA
>QEOT01005122.1:12578-34353 GCA_003123785.1 Pterocarya stenoptera | reverse complement strand
AGTGGCACTGAAAATTGAAAATACTCTCGATCTCGATCTCTCTCACTTTCTTTTGAAATTTGTTCCAGTGCTCCGATTCTTCGTATCGTGTAATATAATAAATCCATTTGGATTCGAAAAGTATTTACTCTCATTTTATCTCATCTTATATTAATAATTATTTGAAAGTTTTATATAAAATATAATAAATAATTTAATTTTTTTAAATTTAAAAATAAAAATAATATTAAAAAATAATATTTTAATAATATTTTATTTTATTTTCAATTTTTATCTCAATTCAATTTATCTCAACTCACTATTAAAACAACACTATCATCACTTGATTAAAGATATCTGGGGTGGGCAGTGGGGCCCCGCACCCTGTTGCACCGCCCTGTTTGCACCGCCCTCGCCCATGCGGGATAGGGGTTCTGTCTCGTCTAAGCACGGGCGGGGGTCTTGCCTGCACCCTTGGAGGCCAGTTGAGCCGAGGGACGGATGGGGCTAAGCCCCTCTCCGTGTTTCCCCCACCCCACTATTTAATATATATAATATTTATATTAAAAAAAACTCCATAAGTGAAACGGGGACAAAACGACATCATTTCATTTTATCTTAAATTACCCTATTCTCCTCCTGCCTCCCGTCTCTTCTAGGACTCTTGTCTCTCTCTCAGACTCACTCTCTCAATCTCTTGTGCGCGCTCTCTCAATCTCTCGGTCTCTCTCTCTCTCTCTCTCTCTCTCCTCTCTCTCTCTCTCACGCTTGCATGAGTACCACCCGTCGTTTGCTTCGCCGAACTCCAAAGGTAAGACTTATAGTTCTTACTCCGAACCTCAAATGGAATTTGGAACCTAGATTTTTATTTTTATTTTATTTTTTTGAGTTTTGGATTGGAGATTAGAGGAAGGATTGGTTGAATCGGAGATGAATGATGTGAATGATTGTGAGTTTGTGTGCTGGGGATTTTGATTTTTACATGTGTTTGAAATTCATGTCTTTGTCACTGTGTTTATTTATTTTTTTGTAATTTGTACTTTGTAGGTTTTCGGATTTGGATCTTAAACTAATTTAGGGTTCCAAATCTGAAAACCTAAATAAATTNTGAAATTTCCATTTAGGGTTTCAATTGAAACCCTTAAAATTTCAATTGGAAACCCCTAAATACTGGTATAAGTTCTTTGATTCTTTTTTTAGAAAGAGAATGATTTTGAATCTTTGACGACCCATTTTTTGTTTCTTTTAATACATTTAGGCTTTTAGCTAAACTTTTATTCTTTTGTTTAAAACTCTTAGAAGTTAGAACTAGAAAACAATTTTTTTTTTAATTATTTGGTATATTATTACGTTTTTTGCTATGTCTTGCGTTGGCTTTGCACTTTACCTTGTTTAATTTTATATTTTTTTTTATTATGTTGGGAAATCAAGAATGTCTTCTTAAATGGATTTCAGTGATAGTTCTCATATCCTTACCAGTACTCATGCCCCTACCAGTACCATTGCCCCAGAACCTAACCCTATTAAGCCTACTCCAACCCTCGGGAGTACACCTTGCCCAGCCCCCAAGTCCAAACTAACACAGAGCAAGAAATTTGTTTATATAGTTTGGTCTTACTTTACCAAACTAGAAGGTGGTGGCCCTAATAACCCCCAAGCTAAATATAATTACTATGAGAAAATATATGGATGTCACTATAGGAAACATGATACATCCTAGTTAAAGGTCCATTTAGAAGAACAATACAAAAAGAGTCCAATTTTAAGATCATCACTGGAGAAGAGTCAATCTAGACTAGATATTGGACTAAAAAAAAGGGCGGATGGGAGTAGTGGGGTCCAACGTTGAAGGGGTTTATGAAATATAATCCCGATAAGTGTAGAAGGAAGGTAGCTCGTATGGTTATCATAGAGGAGCTACATTTTCAATTTGTGGAGGAGAGAAGGTTTCACAAATTTGTCCAAGAATTGGAACTAGATTTTTGCTTCATTCTCACCACACTGTGGCAAAAGATATTAAAAAGATGTATAGAAAAGATAAAGATGTTTTGAGGGGCCAATTGGCGGGTTTGGTAGTTTGCCTCATTATTGATACTTGGACTTCTGTCCAAAATTTCAATTACATGTCTTTAACTATCCATTTTGTTGATTTTGATTGGATTATTTACTAAAAAATTATTAAGTTTTGTCAAATAACTGATCACAAGGGTGAGACAATTGGGAAGGCTTTGGATGCCTCAATAAAGGAGTGGGGGTTGGCACGAGTTTTGACTAAAGACTTATCTTAGAGAAGCAAATAGGACATTCTTGGATGGTGAATATTTGCATGTTAGATGAACTGCACATATCTTGAATATAATTGTGACTGAGGGGTTGAAAGATGTTGATAACTCGGTTGCATGAGTTAGAATAGCTGTAAAATTTGTGAGGTCTTCTCCTTCTAGATTGGAGAAATTCAAGGTTGCTGCGAAGATTGTGGGCATAACATCGAATAAGGGTATTTGTACTGATGTTCCTACAAGATGGAATTCAACCTTCTTGATCTTGGAGGCGGCCCAAGAATATAAGGTAGCCTTTCAATTATTGGGTGATGAAGACATTCTTGGGAGGTAGTTTCTTCTTTTATTGATTTTCTTGGGCTTTTTTACGATGTCACATTGAAGTTATCTATTTCTTCATACCCTACATTCCATGAGTTTTGTCAACAAATATGTAGGATGAAAGAAGAATTAGACGACATGTGTAGGGGTTCCAATATAAGGATGAGGGGGATGACATTAACCCTGAGGGTCAAATATGATAATATTTGGGAGATTTGACTAGACTAAATATTATGTTATATGTAACTGTTATTCTTGATCCCCCGCCTGAAAATTTCAGACATGTTATATGATCTGAAACTTGTACACGACCAAGCATGGGTTGATCTTATTGGCGATATGGCTCGAGATATCTTAGCTAAATTGTTTGATGAGTTTAGTGCAATTAAGGGTGGTACTACATCTACTACACCTACACCTATCCCAACGCCTCCTCCAGACACCGAGCCAACAAAGAACTGTAGATTGGCATGGACTAAGACCCACACACAGAATCCCACACTAGTCAGTCAATTTACAGAGGTTGTTTCGAAGTTAGATTGTCAAGGATCTTATTTAATATGATGATAGTTTTGATATATTAGGATGGTAGAAGACAGCAGCAAAGAAATATCTTATCCTTTTTTAGATAACTCGCTGTATTTTGACCATCCCTATTAGCACCGTTGCCTCAGAATCAGCTTTTAGTACTGGATGTCGCATATTGGATCCTTTCCGTAGTTCATTGTCTCTTTTAATTGTGGAGGCATTGATATACACATAGAGTTGGACGATGGGAAATGATATTCATGTTCCAGATGTTTTGGATTTTAAGGAGATCGACGAGGAGGAGGATGGTGATCAGTCTGGATCTGGACCACTTGGTAATTGCTGTTTTTATTTTCGTATATATTAATTTATTTATATTCATTTTGATTTCATCAGTATTAATTTTAGTATTTATTGTTGTAGTAATACATGAGACGACTCAAAGTCAGACGACGCCTACCTCCGCTACAATATGAATATATGCTCAAGCCTTAAATTTGAATTATCAAATTATGTATTCAATGATTTGTAATGCTGATACAATTTCTCTTGGATACTTTTATGTTTGTAATTTTGTAATTGTTTAGCCTTTCAATTTTATAATAGCTTAGTTATTATTATTAGTTTATTAGGTAGTAGACTAGTAGTATGTCGTAATAAATTTGTATCATGTATATATTATTTTTATTCATGCAACTTTATTTTTAATCTGATTTTTTATGGGCTCAACATGGCCCAGAAGCTGTTTCTGGGCTATTTTAGGCCAATTTCAATGGTTTCTGGGCCAAAAATGCCCAGATTTGGCCTAAAAACCGCTTTTGGGCCAAAGGCCCAGCAGGGACAGGGCGGACGGATTGACCCCCCAGTCGCACCCCTTTGTCTGGGACGGGGTGCCCCGCCCCCGCACTTCGGGGGTGGGAGACGGGGAGAAAATCTTCTCTCCCTTCCATGCGGGGTGGGGGCTATCCCGCCCCTTATGGGAAGGGTAGCACCCTTAAAAAATGTGATGAAAATTAAAATTTAAATAAAATATTGATAAATTTAATTTTTAAATATAATTTTTATTTTAGAATTTAAAAATTTTAAATTTTAAATTATTTCTTATATTTTGTGTTTAAATTTAAAAGGATTATAATAATGAAATGAATTTAAAAAAAGGGCTAGAAGGGCTCTGTGCCTTTATGAACTCGCCCGTTATCTCAAAAATTGAAAATGATGGGAGAGAAATGATATTCATCATTTTCATACTATATATTAATATGTGATTTTTTAATTTTATTATTTTTATTTAAAAATATATATTTACACATTAATATGTGTATGTTTAAATAAAATGGTAAAAATCATATGTTAGTATGTGATGTAGGAGATGATAAATATAATTTTTCATTATGAAATATGTAAATTTTATGTGGAGTTATGGTTGGATGTTCTGCTTTAATACTATTTTCAAAAGTTAAGTTAATAGAAAGATGTAAATTTAAGTATTTATATTTTATCTTAACAAAAAGATATAAAAATACCAAAAATTTAATTATTTCTAGTCTTAAAGTTAAGGATTTAAGCAGGAGAGTGAGTAACATATAAAGTGGATGACATATTATTTATTATTAACTTAATATTATCTAAAATATTTATACGAGTAATAATAAATGTTATAGGATTTACTTCATTTGTCACTCTCTCAGACTTAAGGCCTTTAAATCCGGACGATAACTTGAGAAAACCTTGATCTTTCGATAGATAATGCGCTCCTCTCTCTCTCTCTATTATAACATATCTTCTCTACCAACAAGTTTTTTTTTTTTTTTTTTTTTTTATAATCAAGATGCATTGTTATAAAAATTAGAAAATATTACAAAGGGGTGGGATAAAAAGGAGTAGTACTTCCTATCCACTGTGAAAGGGGGGTAGGCATTTTGCTAGGTTATGCACTGCAGAATTTGCACTTTGTGAAACTTGAGAGATGTTTCAGTCACGGTTTGCTTTTAGGATGGTTGAGATTGTGTTGATGTTGGGTTCGATTTGCCATCCTAACTCTATAAAGGGCTAACAGAGTGCCTTATGAACGATTTATGAGTCACTTACAATGGTGACCCGTCTGAACTTTTTACATTGCGCTTTGGAGGTCGCAAGGAGGGTGTGTTGAAGGTTTAGTACTGAGGCATTTTTCTAACTATAGATGGTGCAACTCGTGGGGTCTCACCAGATGGCTGTTATGATTGAGTGTTCCTCTCGTATGGTCACATCGTAATTGATTTTGAAAGCACCAGTTGTAGGGGCTATCTAGCGGCTGGCTTTTGGAGGTATTTTTGCCTTGCTTGTGTGTGCTCTAGGCCAAGTGTTGTGATTTTGTAGGCTGTGTTGATGGGGTTTGGTTTACAATATCCATGAATGACTTGGTTTCAGGTCATCCAAGTCATATCCAAGGTTAAGATGACTAATAAAGTGAATTTTGTGAGGTTGATTTGTGGTTTGGTAATGGTCGGATCTAGTTTTGATGTCGAGACCTGAGAATTTTGTGATGCCTGTCTAGTGGCCATGGGCTCTCTTGACAATTGATTCTAGTAAAAGGGCAGTGTAGGAAGATAGATATGTTCTAAGATTTTTTGTTCTGATTTACAAAAGTGGGCATTGTAGGTGTTCTCGGTTGGTTGGGGAGGAGTGTTGGAGTATGTTGGTATGTGTTGGAAGAATATTTCATAGAAAAGTTCTTAGTCAAATCTACTTATAAAATTGAAACCCAACCTCACCAGAATCATCTGGCTAATTGATCTACCAACAAGTTTTGAGGAGAATTCTAATTGATATGGCTAATCATCTAGCAATTAGATCAATTCGTGTAACTTGGAGGTCAGCTTGATTCAACCGTTTATTTAATATATTATTAAGGTTCCGTTTCGATATAAGAAGTGTTTCATCTCATCTTATTATTACAATTTTTTAAATTTTCACACAAAATATAATAAACAATTCAATATTTTCAAATTTTAAAACATTATATTATCCCATGCATGCTTTGTTTGGAATCTTTTGCTTCTGTACTCTATATAGAAGCAAGCATAAAGGTACGTAATTTAATTAGAGGTTAAAAGAAGAAGTCTTCTTTTTCTTTTTTCTTTTTGATCTTTTTCCAGCTTTGTCGTTGTAACCTGTAAACAGCTAGCTAGCTGCTTTTCTTTTCTGTGATATATATAAGAAATTAAGAAAACTTCAATACACAATATGTACGTACGTCTTGGGTCATCATCTTCTAGCTTTAAATGCATGCAAAAGATTGATGGTGGCATCCAAAAATCGAGACATGATGATCAGACTATTGAGGGAGGGTATAATTACAGTCATCAACATTTTAATCAACTTACGTACTCAGCAAATTAAACTGCTAATTATCTAGCTGTCGCCATATTTTAATTGATATATATGGTACCATATAATATAATTTGTTATTTAATTAGTTGAAGTACTATAGCTACGTACGTACGTGGTCTACTTGTCCTCTCTCTCTCTCTCTCTCTCATACTATGTGGTTGTTTCTACCAACTCTCTTTTTGTCGAGCGAAAAGTCGAGTGCCTTAAATTAAAGTCTTTCCCACAAATTGAACCAAGTTCTAAAGCAAAGGAACAGGAGAAAAAAAAAAAAACCATCAGAATTGTTGGGGGTCCTGAATGCGTTTGAGGTAGAGGCTAAGAGGAAGAAGACAAGCAGCTGCGAGCATAAATAAATTCGAGGGGCATTGTTTTCTTAGAATTTATCTTCTGAAGAAACCTTGGTGACCATTCTTATGATCAGAGAGTGCAGCCTTTGTAACATTTATATCTATATATTATATAACCCCCCAGAAAAATAGAAAAATTCACGAAATGGTCGAGTAAATGAACCAAATTTGTTTATTTATGACTGCAAAGTCCAAGCAAGTGGTCCCAAACATGGATCAAGAGGCAGTGATGCATGGGACATGAAATTTTGTAGTGAATAGTGATGCCAAAAACATAAAGTGAAACAGCAGTACAGGAGAAGATCGATACAAACAATGAAAAGGGCAAAAGCAAATGCACATGCAGAAAGTCTTCCCCGTCCCATCTTAGAAAAGGAGTCTTACTCATCCCTTCGCCACTCACCTGGCTGGTAATTTGGATTGAAAAATGATTTTAGATGAATTGAATAAAATATTATTTTATAATTAAAAAAAATTGAATTGTTTATTATATTTTATATGAGAATTTAAAAAAATTGTAATGATAAGATGAGATGAGTTTCTAATCCAAATCGAGGCTCATGATATGTACTAGAATCTCTCTGCTGGAACTCATGGCCGTGAGGCTATATATCTGTAGCACAACAACATCAGTATTGTCTACAAAGAAAATATAAGGCAGTTTTCATGACCACTTGCTTGCTAGTCCGACTCAAACAATTAGTAGATGCTCAATTTATTGTAAAATCACCATAACTTAGTAATTTGAGTTGTTTAAATGAGGACACTTAATAGTTGTAATTAAAACCTTTTAGAAGGTCAAGTACTTCTGTTGCGACTCAAATCACAAAAACTTTGGGCCAATTGATCATGTGATTGAACCTTAAGCTGTTTTACAAAAATTGTATAGGTTATTTTTTTGCTCCCGACCTTCAACGGTAAGTCAAAAGAATAAAGACATACCTGATTTTTGTACTTGTGTACCGAAGTGAGGAAGCAGCTATCTCGATCTTTGGCACACATAATAACAATGTTAGGATGTTACAACGGTCCCCATGATGGAAGACCCCACGGCAAGAGACCACACCAGTCACGGTCATTTGCTGTAAAATGTGGTCCAATTAAACCAGCACACAAGGAAATGGACCACCTCTAGCTAATGGTGTCCCAACTCCAACTAAGAGACTGAAGGGAACTCGAGCTTTTATCCCATTCCTACAGAATTAGAGACTTTGATCACCTTGCTTAAAATGGTATAAACATAAAAAATGAGACATGCATTAACCATTAATGGAATGGAATGAAAGATTGAATTTTGTTGTTAGTAGTCGTCATCGTCATCGTCTAGTTGCATATACCATATGCCAGCTTCTTGTTGCAAAGAATGGTCCCGAAATTCCCTTCATATGATCGCTGCTCTGCAATTATTCTACTTAATAGCCTCACTATTGTGTGCTCTTCCTGCACACGCCCACGGGCTTGCCACTCTCTTGTCTACATCAGCCTTCATGGAGTAAACAGTCTCATCTTCTCATTTGTTATTATAAGAGCAATTCTGTTATTCATCCTTCATCACAACGACTTTATGATGACAGCCAACGCCACAAGGCAGTTACTAGGATCTCGAGTCCTCGACTTATAACCGGAAAAATATTATAAAAAAAAAAAAAATGGGGAAAATATTATTCATCATCTTGAATTTTTTCTTCAATTATATCAGTCGATGTGTCATATTTTAAGTGATTAACCTATAGAGTTCTTAAAATTATATGAGTAACACTATATACAGTCATGCAGTGTTCAAATACCGTATAATCATTTTGAAAAAGAGTAGGGTCTACTATTTAAAAATTATTTTTTTTTCTTTCATACAAATTCTATATTTATTTATTTTTTTCAAAATGACTGTGCAACACTTGTGCACTCATGATTCCAACTATAATTTCTATAAAATAAAAGTACGTACTTACAACCTTCTAACGATCAATTTAATGTGCATAGGCATACATGCGACAGTAGCTGTATCATTTATGGCGGCTCTACGGGTCACTTGGAGTTTCTGCTAGTGCGTTTCATGTATTTTTTTTTCACATATAATTTTTAACACTTTTAAATATTTAAAAAAAAGTTATAATATCATTTAAAAACACTTCTTAATTTAATCATTAAATAAAAAAATTTAAAAAAAAAATCCCAGTAGAGACCCAGCAAGAGGAGTAACATTTTCCATCATTTATTCTCCAAAAAATAAAAAAAAAACAGTAGCTGTTCATTTAAAAGGAAGCAAGGACTTCCTCAGACCATCGCAAGCCCATCATGGAGAAAGGCTGCAATCTCGCTAGTCCATACCACATTGCTTTATGGATCATTATTTTTCAGTCCTTCAAATGAAACTTTGCCTCCTGGATTCATCCATGGATTAACTGGAGCATGGATTTCTTGCTTGAGGTGTCCTGTAATATCACGTTAACAAAGGCAACGAGTGGCCACAAGCAATAACTAGACAGAATTTTTTTTCTTGACAATTTGACAGATTTTAACCCAACATGTAACATCACAAACAAATAATGCAAAGTGCATTTATCAGTTTGCGGTGCTGCAAAAAGATTGACATAAACTGCAAACTCTTCTAATTAGGTATATTTGGGTATCGAGAGTATTCTTAAAATATCCCAATACTATTTATTATTTTATTATTATTTTTTACTTATTTTTCATTACTATTTAATATTTTATCATTATTTTTTCATTATTATTTACAAAATACCTTAAAATATCTCACTATCTAAACGCAACCTAAATCCGGGCACCCTCGTATTGGTTAAAAGATGCAACCAGCTAAAGTTAGAAATACACTAAAGAAGCTACCAAGAGGATTATTACTTAGTTTAATCAAAGTAAAAGCCTGTATGATAACGTCACTTCCTGTTTAAAGTAAGTAGCACATCCAATCTACAAGTATCTGCCTTACCCACTACTCCCCCAATTTACAAAGCAGTAAACATTACCACATTTTGGGTGCATTAAAGACGTACTCCAAGAAAGTATATACATCGTAATTACCAATAAAGGAAACAATTTTTTCGATTTATACGTAAACAAAACAGAAGGAATGATCAGTACAAAGTACAAACACATATAAGCACAGCTTAGAGCCCAAATGACACATATAAGGGTGTAAAGTCTTCAAAGCTGTTTTACCTTATCAAGTGTTCTCCTTCCAAGGTGGCC
The DNA here is from genome assembly GCA_003123785.1 of Pterocarya stenoptera. Classification (NCBI taxonomy): domain Eukaryota; kingdom Viridiplantae; phylum Streptophyta; class Magnoliopsida; order Fagales; family Juglandaceae; genus Pterocarya; species Pterocarya stenoptera. The sequence continues at coordinate 24,317 of QEOT01005122.1, read as the reverse complement.
TTTATTGTGGTGCCTTTACATGCATCAGCCGCTATTTTGCAACCATTTATCCAGGATGGAGAAGCGTCTGTCATGAATAAATTGCAATCTAGAGGCTTTTCAAAGGGCATCCAGATACAGGGTGGAAACCCATTAAATAATTTTTCAAAGAGGAGTATAAAGTCTAAGATGTTACATATTCTAGATAACTTCCAATGGGTGACATAGCTCAAATATGGAATCGAAGAATTTCTTTCTAGAGAGGGTCTTTAGAACAGGAGTCCTTAAATCAGTAGAATTAACAAGCTTATTCAGAGTAAGATTACATTAAGAGTCGAGATAGGATAACAGCTTCAAAATAAAATAAGGTGGAAAACAGAGAAGCAGGTAATAAATTTAAAAATGACATAAATGAAAAAAATCTGAAATTCGACAAGATTACAGATCAAGAAACAAAAGTCACCAATGGTGAAATCCATGTCTTTAGGACACATTGGTTTCAGTCATATAAAAATACATGAAGCTTTATTTGGTCCCTGAAATTTAGACAATTACAACAAATCTGAAAAAAAAAATTAAAAGCTGCAATTAGGTCCTTTTGTTACCCTTGCTTAATGGTTGAGGAGTTGTCATGTTAATGTCTTGTGTGATCACTGATGGCTAACAAATATTACACATAGCATCTACCCGCTTAAAAGCCAAAGAAAAAGATGTGTCATGTTAATAAAGATTTGGAAAACAAAAGTCAAATCTTTAATTAAAGCAAAATGTTAAAATTTAAGATTGAAATCGAGAGTCTCACTCTCATATCATATGCGAATGAAAATGGCCATAAATGTGCAAGCTAAAGAGAGATTTGCAGTTGCAAGGATTTAAAGATCTATCATTAACCTTCTTTTTCAAAACTTGCAAATTTAGATGGAGACTTTGTCGTTAGGGTTTGTGGATCCCTTACAAAGAAGCTTCAGAATAATCACTTGAGACTAAGGAGGTGACATCCTTTGAATCTATATAAAGTCCAGAAAAATGGTCACCCCAATATCATATGATTCATATGTATATTCATCCCTCAGTCCAGCCTTTTCTTCAGTTTTCAGGTTGAAAGCTTGGACCCAGGAGCTCGAGCATGTGGAGCAACTGCAGAAGCTGAAGTCAGAAAAGGGGAAGAGCACAACACATTAGGGGAATGCCCGTCAGAACAAGGGAAAGTGGCAGAAGGCAACATCACAGGATTAGTTGTTTTTCTTGACGTTGTAGGCTGCTCTAGAGTAGGAAAGAACAAGCTGCTACTGCAATGCTTATCAGAAACCTTAGGCTCCAATATGTTCATTTCCGTAGCAAATCCAAAAAGGTGATCCTTCTCACTGAGTCGATGTGCTTTTGAGTAAATGGATACGTAGCCTCAAGATTTTGTTCCATATAAGGAGATAGCGGCCGTGTAGGTTTAGCTGTTACGGATGTGACTGGGACAAGGGAGATGAAGGTGTAGAATTTCCACTTTGACTGCTAGAAACTTCAAACAACCCTGTTAATTTGGAACCAGCACCCTTTCTCTTCCTCTGCCTTCTTCCCTTCTCTTTGCCAGTTTTGACTGTAAGGTTACCTTGTTGGGATGCTTCTATTGCACCAGAATTCTCAACTGCTTTAGATTTTGACAGTAAAGAGGATGAAAATGCTCTTTCCTTTTGATTATTTTGTTTATGATTTTCAAGCGTTTATTCCACATGTTGAGCGGACATTCCCTGTCTTGGGACCTTACCCCGACCATCAGGGTATCTTCCAACAGAAGACTGCATTGACGTTTTGTCATCCCCATTAGACCTTAAGAGACTATTTACCTCACTAGAGACAGAAAACTAACCATTTCCCTGTTTATGATGCATAAGAATGGTTTTCCCAGCCTTCCTTAAGGAAGCAGCAATGGAACTCCTCTCACTCTTGCACAAGTCATCCTGGGAACCCGAGGTACTGGCTAGGGAAAACAACCAGCAGAACACCAGAAACGTTAAGGAAACAACGAGGACTTCTACAGAGGGTTTCTTCACTCGCATCCAGGAGACTGATTTCTTACAGATATTAAGCATGAACTGAGGCAAACTTGCCTTCATGGGAATTGCAAGAATACCAGTATCCAAGGAAAGTTCCAGATCTCTATGTACCAGGGCTGCAGAAAAATCATGCTGGTACGATATCAAAAGCTTTGTCGATTCCCCAAGTTCAAGAGCATAATCTTTAGAAGTATGCACCATAAATCCATCAATCCCACACTCTGCTCCTAAAACTCTGATTTTTCTCACCTCCAATGGCAAGTGCCCCGCGTTCTTGGCATAAAGCTCTTTTGACAATGGCTGTGAACAGGCAAAAATTGTATCTTCCAAGTCAACCAAATTGTCAGGGGGAGGGATATTCAGAAGAATTGGCTGGAGGAACAGATTCATCACAAACCTGACTACTGGATGGTGGTTGCGTGAAACCATCAGGGCCCCTGCATTTATCAATAATCTCTCCAGAGTTCAGGATAAGCTGCATGACAACTGGCTGATGGCTAGGATTCTTTACAGTGATCCACTTGGAGCGATGACCTCCAACTTCAACCATTGGGAAGAGTACCTCGTGATCATTAAGCACAGACATGCCACTTATAGTACCACGAGATTTCCAGTTTTCTAGCACCAATTTATCTGCTGCTGCTATGTCTAGAACCTTATAGATTAAGTTCACAGAAGCATCTTAATTATTGTAAACCTAGATGCTAGAAAGAGAACGCAACAAGAAAAAACATAACTGAACTGCTAGCATTCTGAGTCCATAACACATGATCATGCTAATGCTACGCACTAAACAAAGGTAACAGTCTCTGTGCTTCTAAAGACCTGGAGGTTATTGCTATTTGGTATTGTGGTATGCCTGACAAGGTAAGAATTCTTTGTGCACTTATTTCAACATCTTTTGGGAAAGTTTCCAAGAAGTACAAATTAACCCTCAACTGAGTAAAGAATCCAGTTACCAATCTCCTACTTCTGTTTGATCACTCTCCTTTTAATCCTCTCAGTCTTTTAAACTTCCACATCTCACTATTACTTTCACAGAATCAGTGCATGTATCTTAGAGAACTTAGAACTTACCAGTGATGGAGATGTAACAATGCTCTGGAACACAATTTACTAATTTACTATTGAGAAATAACTCGTGCTAAAAGCGATGAAAAATAAGAACACTTGATGGCCAGAGAAAAAAATCCTTGTGTAGTCACAGGTCTATCCTTAAAGGGCTTTAAAAATATTCAAGTGGTAGAGGATAAATTTAATATTTAGCCACGTCCATTATGGGCATTTCTATATGCACCTTTCTATGTTGTCTATTACATTTCCAAGATCTTAAAAGTTCCAAAGACAAGTTCATTACCTTCTCTATTTACCTCTAATAAATGACAATTTTTTCTCTCCGCAATACTATATTGTTGTGGGGTGTCATGACAAGTATATTGATGTTGACCAACTTTTGTTGACAAAAAAGTTCCTAAACATTTGTTATAATATTCAGTATCATTATCACTTCTAAGAATACTAATTGGTGTTTGGAACTGATTTTCAACCATATGATAAAAATCCTTGAATAATTTTTCAATTTCAGATTTATTAGTCATCAAATACTCCCAACACAACCTGTATGATTGTCAATAAATATCACAAACCATTTTTTTCTAGATGCAGTATTGATTTTTGAGGGACTCCAAACATCACTATGAATTAAATAAAAAGGTTTTGAAACATGATAACCTTTTGATTGATAAGTGTTCCAATGACTCTTGGATAAATGACAAGTATCACAATGAAGAGAGTTCCAATCAACAATTTTAAATAAGCTGGGAAACAAATGTTTTAGATAGAGAAAACTCCGATGTCCAAGTCTAAGATGCCAAAGCATAATTTGTTCTCATACAGGCGTTGAACTAGTACTACTACTACTCAAACCCTGAACTTGTTTAATGTTGAATAGAGTCTCATCAAAATAATAGAGTCCATCAATCATCCTAGCACTACCAATCATCCTCTCCGAGAGTTGGTCCTGAAATTCACAATGAGAATTAAAGAATATGACACGGCAGTTAGAATCCCGTGAGAGTTTACTAATAGATAGCAAATTACAGGCAAGTTTAGGAACATGAAAGACAAATTTTAGTTCAATTTTGTCAGAGATTTGGACAGAACCTATTCCTGCAATGGATGAGAAACTTCCATCTGCAATTCTGACTTTTTTATTACCAAGACAAGGGTAATAAGATTGAAAAAATTGTGAAGTACTAGTCATATGGTCGAATGCACCAGAATCAATAATCCATGGTGCAAGAGTTAAGCCACAAGAGTAAGTACTGGGGGTATCACTTGTTTGGGCCAAGGAACCAGTAGGAGGATCGGATGTAGGAGTGGATTTCAGCAATTGAATAAGATCATCCACCTGCTCAGCACTTAGGAAATTAGCCTTTGCTTCATTGGCTCTAGGGGCTATATAATTGCTGCCAGAGGTTCCAGATTTGCTGCTCCTCCAGTTTGCGGGCTTTCCATGGAGTTTCCAGCAAGTCTTGCTTGGTGAGTATTTTCAAGGTGAGTATTGCTGATTTTCTGCTGCAATTCATATATCTAAGAGTAATTTTCAAGGTCAGAATACATCTGACTAACATTGTCCTAAAGCTCCTTTGTAGTCAAATAGTACTTGTAGTTGGCACTAATTTCTTCATCCATTGCATTCACAAGCCACGCCATCACCATGGAATTTTCTGCATCCCATATAGCATAGGATGGGTTTGTTTTCTAAGGCTCCTTGGTTTCACTAGTCAAGTAACCTATCTTCCATCTCCCTCGAATATACATCCTGATTGATTGTGACCATCGTAGGAAGTTAGCCTCATTCAATCATATGTTTGTGATTTGGACAGAGTAGGGTTCAGAATGGGTAGATTTTGGTTTTGGTTTGTTTTTGGATTTGGTCTCGTTTGAAGTATCAACCATGGTAAAAGGCTTGACAGCAATAGAAGAGGAAGGCAAAGATGAAGAAGGAAGAAAACCCAAGATATTAGAGGCTGATTTGAGCCACTAGAGGGAATAGGATTTTTAGATGAATCAAAAAAGGAACCTTGCTCTTGATACCATCTAGAATGAGAAAGTAGTTTGTAGGAATTATTCTCCTTAAATTCGTAATATAGGTACAAGGCAGTATATATAGATTACAGCTGAAGAGAAAAAAGGAAAGAATAACGTAGGAAAGAATAAATTAAATGCTAACTTCTAAGGAAACTAAATCTCCTAGAATATTCACACATTTACAGCTAATATCTCTTAGAATACAGAAGAGTTGTAAGTAGATTTTGGAAACTTTCCAACAAAGTGGTGGAGGATAAATTTAATATTTAGCCACGTCCATTATGGGCATATCTATATGCACCTTTCTATGTTGTCTATTACATTTCAAAGATCTTATAAGTTCCAATCGTTTTATCAGCTTAGAGGCTAGCGCTGTCCAATTTACATAATAGGCTAAGGTGTAATATTCTTATAAGAGAGGACATGTCACTATTCAAATAATCAACAAATATCTGATTACTTGTTAATAACAAGGCACATGTATAGTCACATTTTTGTTTGCTGAAAAGCAGATATAAAGATTTAGAACAAAATTTTTTTTGCATAAGTAACTTCTCAAAATTAACATAGTAACTAGACTTTCGAAAACAAACTCATTGCTGATCCAATGCCCCAATCATCTATTAAGAGAAAAGGATCTGTACAGAAGTAGAATAAGCATACCTTAATCTCTGATGGAGAGTGTATGCCAATGCCCAAGGACCTTGGCCTCGCATAGCCAGATTCAACCTTTTCAGACTGATATTCAAGTCCACTAGAAGAGTCCTATGTTGTCTTGAACAATAATGGATTATGTCCTGGCAAGGAATTTTAATTTGAGGACTATGGGAGTCATTTGTTAGCATGAATAACTTACAGCTCCTGTATATATTGGGGTGGAGAATCACGTAATTCAACATACAGCTGAGTGCAAGTAATCAAAGCAACTTTTGTGATAGTGCTTGGAAAAAGTAGTAAGCCTTTCATGTATTTGATATGAAAATTTGTTGTGTCTGAAACTTCACTAATCTTCACAATGTTCAACATGTGAGAAGCACCACTTCTCAGAGAGATAGCAACAACAATAATTTCAAAGGCATCACATGGTGCTAGAGGTTCAAGAAATGCTAATACAATTCTAGAAAGATCATCATAGACAGCTTTCCCATCTAGTTCAGCTTTAAGAGCAATCATAACTGTCTCAGGCTTCTCTTGTGAATACCTTAGCAACTGCATACAAAATGGACCCAAGATTTTCCCCTTAAACTCTCTTAAGAAATCTACCCCTAGAGGAATATTTCACAAACAAACCATCGACTTGATTATCTGTCCCTTATATTTCACGTGACATATTGCACCTTTTGGCTTTTGCTAAAAAAATGTAGACTTTAAATCTTCATGTAATCTTAATAGTTAAAATAAATATTAAAAAAGAAGAAGATAATTTAGCTCAATTTTAGTCTTCATTTTCAAACATCACTAAAACATTCACTTAAACACAAAATATTTTTTAATTTTTAATGTTCAATACAATTTTTAAATTCTTAAAAAAAAAAAAAAATCACATATGTTACACCTCTTGGATTAGACTGAAAATTGGAAGAATTATTGGTTTTGCCAAATCACATAATATAGTAATGAGAGCTTTGTGTCATGGAAAGGAAGATTTGCAAACAAAAACAATATTATTAAGATTTAATTATCGTATGTTTCTTATTTTTAATTTTTACATTAAAAGTTTTTTATTATTTTATATAAATAGATGATTTTCTCTTCAATAATTGCCCAATAAGAAAGTGATATGATGTGAAAGTACCAATATGACGAACTACACGGTGGTGGAAATCTTGGAGAATCCAACTAATAATATATTTTTTGGAAAACAAAAATAATTGCAATCTCATGAAAAAAATACAGGACGGTGTCATAGTCACCGATAAATTCTACGATCCCACCACATTTCAATATTATTAACCCCCAAGCATGCCTTGCCAAAAGATGAGTAGCCGATTCGTCCAACCTGTTAACATGAGAAACCTGTACATCTTGGAAACTAGACATCATTCTTGTAATATCTTGAATCAAAAAAGCAAAATTAGTGAAATAAACAGAGCCATCATTCAATGTATTAACAAGAACTAAGCAATCAATTTGCAACATTGGTTTCGGCACCGCCCACTGAGCATACAGTTGCAATCCTCTTAACATAATTATAGCTTCAATGAATTAGACCAACTTCCCTTTCGACTTTGCTACATGCCACAACCACATTCCCTTGAGCATCTCTGAGTATAACGCCAATACCAGCTTTCTGTTGATCAAAGAAATTTGTTTCATCTACATTCATCTTTAAATAATTAGTTGGAGGAGGGGCTCAACAGACCACTTTCTTAATATCCTAATGCATGCATAAAAAATCTGGACTTGTTTATACTCGAGTTGCAAAAACAAAGCATAACAGATCACAGATTTAGTATCATGAGAAAATATTCCCATAAATAAGCTGATTCCTTCTATACCATAATCCCCAAGCAATAGAGATAAAATTAGCTAAAGCTTCCTCGGATCCCCTCTCTCTTGCAATAACTGCCAACTCCCAAAAAGACAACCTAGATTCTATATTTTCCATCATTGGTAAGTGTTGTAACAAAGAATTAGCCGCATTAGAACAATAAAACAAAGCATGAGCAGCCAAGCAATTTTCAAGTTGCTTTCCAAGCAAAAATCTTCAATTTCTTTAGAATCTTTAACTATCAAAGACACTTCCAGAAAGATTTAACTGGTCTCTTCCTCAAACTCTCCCCAACATTCTGCCCATCTAATTGTAAAAATAGCTTATAGGCACTTTTAACAGAATAAATACCACTTTTTTCTAGAACCCAAGACAAAGCATCCTTTGCATTTAAAGACATATTCAACTTCAAAATCTGATTCACAATCGTTGGATTAAAGAGAGCTTTCATTCCTTTTCCAGTTCTTGTTTGTGTATAATTTTTCCAACTAGTGTTTTTAGTCCCTCATTTTCACCGGCTCGGTTTTGGTCAAATCTAATGCACTCAGGCGATCGACGCCTGCACGCGCCCCAACACGCAACCTCCCATCAGCCGATCTACAGGGACAAAGCGAAATTGTGGCAAAAATCTCAACATATGAGGCTCACACATTGTTCTGCATGTGGCCGTCACGTGTCATCGCAACAAAATGCTTCTGCAGCTACACTTGTCGTACCAGTAGATTCGTTACCTCAAGATCTTCCAGATCTACCCACCCCGTCTCACAATTATCAGGGTTTGCTGCCTAGTCCCCATGCGCCCCCACAGGTGAGCGTGAAGAAACTCGATATGTCGCAGTCCAGCCCATTCAATGTCGGTCTCCCTACTATGTTTTCACTTTTCCAAACCAATGATCTTGAGGAAGGGAATACGAGTCTCTTTTAGAAACATCTCAAGACAATAAACTGTAGTGCACTTTCAGCATCCACCGCCGCTAGCGGCGGCATTATAGTATGTTGTGTGAACTATAAAAAACCGTCATTTAAGACAATGCCCTCTTTTGCAGGGTATGGGTGGAGACCAAGTTTTTGCTCCCAAAACCCAATTTCTTTTTCATGTTTGTGTTGTGGTTGTTGTAATAGAGGTGTTTGTTAAGGAACCTCACCCCCTCCTCATGTATCTCGCTTTCCGTTTCTTAATGAAATATTTGATTGCTTAGATAAAATAATATATATTAATTTATAATAGATGTCACACCAAGATATATAAATTTATGAGAATTTTCATAATGTAGTTCGTGGATCTAAGAGTTCTCTCTCCGCAATTAAAATGTACAATCATATAAGGTAGGGACATAATCAATGGTTGGTTGGATTGGATTCACATTTTCGTTAAAGAACATGGGTTATGGGCCCAGTCCGCATCAGCAGGGTGTGATAAAAGCCTGACATCAGTTGATTTGCTTTTGTTTTGGTGTAGGTTAGGGGTGCTACCAAACATGGGGGTCTCTGTCCCCCCCACCACCACGACCACCACGACCACCATAGGGGGACAGTTTGAGTCCCTAAACTCTGGCACCACTTCTTGTGGGTGAGCGAATGCCCTTGTTCAGATGTCGGGGAATGGATTGGCCCCCACGGTCGTCCGTCCCAGCTTGCCCACCGCTCATTCACGACGAAACACAACTGGAAAACAACAACAAAATTCAAAATCAACCTAGATTTTTCAGCAAATCCACGTATTTATCCCTAACATCAAACAGATCCATCATCCAACAACAAATACAAATTGAAAAAAATCATCTTAAAAAAAATCGCAACCTTCTGCTCTAGCAAAACCACAACATGGCGATGGGCCTGAATAAAGAACCACAACCACGAATGGTCGTGGGACTCTTTTCAAACTCACATTTATTCGTGGTTTCAAACCCACAACCATACCGTGGCTTGTGAGTGTCTCATAGTTACAAGCTTCAAGAAGAAAAAGTGGTGGAGGAGGAGAAGAGAGAACGACGGAGGAAGAAAGAGAAAAGAGGAGGGGAGAGAAAGAACTTAAAGTTAGGGTTTTGTAGCTTTCTTTATATAGTATGTGCCCAAATACAAAAACGACGTCATTTTATACTTACGAATTTATTGTTTTAATATATATACACACACACACACACACACACATATATATATAGTACTTTTGGGTTGTGCGGATGGGAGGAAACCTCTGGCGGGTCTGAGCCTAATCTGAGCCCCCTCCTTCGGCAACCAAAAGCTTGTGAACGGATCGTCTGTGAACGAGGGCCTCATCCATCCCAAGTAGGGGCCGGACAGGGGACAGTGTGGCGGGGCACCTAGCCCTAATTTAGACTACATCTTCTCCCACTTTAAATGTTAAGGCTTGATTAAGCTACAAATTAATAGTATGGTAGTTATCCTGTCACAAACTCTTGTGAAGTCGGAACTTGGTTAGATTGTTGGCAAATTCTGATGAAGTTGTCGACAAACTCTAAGATGGTTAAGTTGTTGGTATCTTTGTCTCTCTTCTGTGTTATCTATGACCATATTTGTGATTGAAAAGTAATTTTATTTGAAAGTACTATTTGAAAAAACTAACAATATTTGTGATCCATGTCTTTATCTGAGAGGAGTAATGCTAGGGCAAACGTCAAATACACAAATCTTGCACAAGCTTTTAGTAAAAAAAATAGACCCCACAAAGAAAAATGAAGTTTTTCACACCTTTTATAGTGGAGTCTATTTTTTTTATAAAAGACATATGCGAGACTTGTACATTTGAGGTTTGTATATATCATTATTCATCTAGAAGTAACCTTATCTATAAATCAAATCATCTTAACGCATCAATCCTTTTTTTCCTCATTAATGCATTCATCTTAACGCATTGACTACATTTTAGAGCCATTAAGGTTTGTTTGGTAATACAATTGTTCTTAAGTATTCTCAGATATTTTCAGATATTTTATTAGCAAACATCACTCAAAGCAAAACATTTTTACTTTTAAATCTTCAACTTTTTTATCTAGTCATTATCTAATCATTACAACTTTTTCAAATTCATAAAAAAAACACAAAAAGGAATACTATTTTTTCAAATTTCAAAACAAAAATAATATGAAGAATTATATTTAACAATTTTTTAATTTTTAAATATTTTTATTTAATTTTTTCTCTCACATTTTTTAAAACTCAATAAAACATTTTAACTCAAACTATTTTACTATTATTTACAAATATACTAAGATATTCTAAGTATCCAAACAATCCTAAAAGTACCAAAAAAAAGGGCTTTACATACTTTACAGGCTTTAACGAGATTAAATTATTTGTTAAGATCTTTTTAATCTGAAAATTATCAGTAATAATTATATAAATAATTAGATCTCTAAGTAGGGATATATGGTATTTCTCATTCTCTTATACAGAATGTTATATTATTTTAAAAATTAATGCTTATTTAAGTAATTTTAATAGTATGACATGACAATTTATCATTTGATAAGAACATAACGACATCTATATTATTCTGAAAGAATCTAATATCTATCCTTTCTTCAAGAAAGTTTCCAAGGATGTAGGATTTAAAGAAATTTCATGTTATTATATAAAATAAGAAAAATACATTGGGACAATTTGGTTTCTTTTGTTGTGGTGTAGGCTACTCCTCCACTTGCATTAATGTGGTAGTCATCAAATATAGTTAGGCTGATTCAGCTACGAATTTTATGTCAAAGTTGCGGCTCTAAAAGTTAGGATTAATTAGGAAATAATAGTTAAAAAGCTGTGCATTTACTTTAAATATGATTTAATGAGATTAATAAAGTTATTTGTTATTATGCGTTTTGATCTGAAAATATAACCAATTATTAGGTAATTTAGAAATATAAACATGCAGTACTTACATCCCATTAAAACATGTAATATAATTTAAAATTAATATATATTTTAAATACTTCAAATGGCAGACCATTTTGTGATAATTAGGCCCCGTTTGAAAGTTGGACTATATTGATATCAACTCAGTTCAGTTTAATGTTAAGTTGAGTCTAACATCTAAACACTCAACTCTTAAATCATTAAACTCATCTCAACTCGAAACATCTTTACACATAAGACTAGGGGTGTAACGGGTCCGGTTTG
>QEOT01005121.1:49004-83795 GCA_003123785.1 Pterocarya stenoptera | reverse complement strand
GTTAGTGAATTTAGATTATAAAAAATACTAAAATCAAATTAAAATGAAAACAAATAAAATATTACATGATTCTACTATGAAGCTCTCCATATTATCCCTAGCCTCTCGGATATCAATGATTGTTGCCGGATGCCTTAACCAATTTTGAGTACAAATAAGTACCTCAACGGTTCTCGGAGCCAATGAACTCCGAAAAGGATCAAGTACACAACCTCCGGTACTAAATGTTGACTCATGGAAACAGGCATGACCAATAAGTCTCCTGCAATCCTCGCGAGTATAGGATAGTTAGCCTCATTAATTTTCGACCAAGTCAACAAGTCAAACGATACAGAGTGCCTCACAACCATCTGATAAATATCGATCCACTTCTGTTTTGGCAATATTAGATCCCATGGCGGAAGATGCTTTATACCACTCATAGAACCATTTGGTCTCATGCTTGCCGTCACTATCATTCATGGTTCTAGATGTTGGAGGGGGTTCATGTTCTTGGGTACTCATGGTGGAGCCGAATTCCTCATTATATTCCAAATCTCTCAATACATTTTTCACATTCGACACCAACTCCTCAGTACGAAACTCATCATGAACTTTCTTCAAGTGGAAATTAAGAAGTCCTAACTTGCTTTGTGGATCAAGCACAACTACAATTAACATGAACAAGTTTAGCCTGTCTAATGACCCTCAATACTTATTATATTTTGTTCTCATATTCATGGTCATACTCCTCAAGCAACTATTAAGATTCTCGCTCAACTCCATCAACTCATTTTGAAGATCACAAATCTCTAGAAAACTAGTGTTGGCTGTCACATATAAAGACCTAGAAAATCTATTAGTGACATCATAAAACATTTCAAAAAACTTAACAAAAACCCGCACTGTCTCCCACTCCCTAGCTTTAGGAGGCCCTATCTGCCTAGACCCAGGGCCATCATCAAAGTAAGAGAGGTAATTATAATCCCCACTCTCCATCCGCCTGAAAGCCTTCTCAAACTTCTCAGCCGCCTTTAACATCATATAAGTTGAGTTCCATTGTGTCTGTACATCAAGACACAACATTTTCTTACAATCAATTTTTTTTTTCTTTTCTGCACATTTCTTAAACTTGTCTAATCTTGCGAGAGATGAACGCACATATCTAACTGCATTTCTAACCATTGTGATAGTGTCATTACACTCCTTCAAACCCTCATTCACAATAAGATTCAATATAGGAGCACAACATCTCATGTGCATATACTTACCCCCAACAAATTTTCACTCAAAAACTGTTTCAAATATGAAATTGCAGTATCATTTGAACTTGCATTATCAACAGTCATAGTAAATATTCTATCAATGCCCCAATCAAGCAAGCATGACTCAACATATCTCCCAATAGTTTCCCCTTGATGATTAGGGATTAAACAAAAGTTAATGATTTTGTTTTTGGTAATTTCCAATCTTTATCAATGAAGTGTGCAGTTAGACACATATAATTCAAATTCTGTACTGATGTCCATGTATTGGTTGTCAATGAAATCCTCATGCCACCATTGTTTAACACTTTTTTTAAGTTTTCCCTTTTCACATTCATACAATTTCATACAATCTCTTACAACTGTGACATGACATGCCATTTTAAATTGAGGTTCAAGAGACCAACACACTTTCCCAAATCTCTGTCCTTCAACAACTCTAAATGGTAACTCATTGATAATTATCATCTCTGCAATCGCCAACCTCACTACCTTTTCACTATATTTGTGGGTTACAAGACTCCTTAACATACCATCACTCTCTCCAACCCCCTCCTTAGGTGTTGCCTCACTTTTTAATATTTTTTGGTACATATCTAAAGGCCCACGTTTATGAGAGTTTTTAGGATATAAAGGTAAATGGTTTTGCATTGTTGAAGTCTCATTCCTCTTTGAGTGGCATGCGTATGTCTTACCACAATAATTATATTTATCTTTCAGATCATCTATAGGACAACCCTCTACCTTCGTAAAATGGTCTCAAATAATCGTTGGATCCTTCCCTTTTCGTTTCTTAAGTAATGGACAAGTAGTATTAGTAGGGGCACTAGGGGGTTTAGATGACTGGGTCTCCCTCAAATCATCTCCCAAGTTAATGGTTGGACTTGATGCATCAACATCAATCGGAGATGACGAAGAATCCATCTAATTTATAAAACAAAACATAAATGTTACACGTTGTCACGTACATTATAAAACAAAACAGTAATTAGTATTACACAGCAGCTAGTTTGCAACATGACAAACATCACAAGTCCAAGACTGTAATCTAAGTTTAGTTCACTCATCGTTCCTAAATATAGTGTTTTTGCATAAATTTCATGAAGCAAAAACTGTAAGCAATGGCAAAAACACAATATATGGGATTTAATAACAATACCAAATATACAAGTTTTTAGGTGCTTCCACATTTAGGCCAACATGCATTCTGAATTGAAAATTATTGTTTAAGTCTTTGAGAGGCAAACTTCTTAATGTATTTTGTCCAATTCAGTATCGAAAAACTTGTTTGAGTGGTTGAGTTTTCACATTTCATGCTTTAAATTCAAAGACTGGTAAGAAAATAAAATTTCCAATCACAGCCCACAACTTTTGTATGTTGAATAAAGACCTGTGTGTGGTAGATTTAGGCGTTATATGGAATATTTATGCAAAACCACAAGTCTATCACACACACAAATTATCACACACGACACAAACCACAATATTTTTACTGTAAGCATTGCTCATTTCGGCATAAACCACAATATTTTTACTATAAGCATTGCTCATCACACACGACACAAACCAGTGAAACCACAATATTTTTACTAAGCAAGGCAAAAACAGAGATTCACTATAAGGGCAAAAACAGAGACTCAAAGCAAGGGCAAAAACAGAGAAATTCCTTTCGGCATAAGCTCATTTCAGCATTTCCTCTTCCTCCCAAAAAATTCCTAAGAGAAATTAACAACAAACGAAGAAATGGAACCCAACAAAAATAAAATACAAAGAAAATTATAAAACTTACAGTGGGGATGTGGGTCGTGTGGGTTGTCAGCGACTAGAGAGGAGAATCTGAGAGTGAGTCAGTGAGAGCAGATCACTGAGAGGGAAAGTGAGTCTACAATTTGTTTCCTAGTTGTTTCGGCATCCACCTTAACGCTCTCACCTCCCTTATCTTCATCAGATTGCTACTTAGTCCGAGTTCCTCCCTTTGAGTCCACATACAGAATTTCCAATGCAGCCATCTTCATCGCTCGTCTACGTTGATTTACATTATTCAATATGTCTTCTTATCTCCTTTAAGAAAATTTTTCTACATCTATTGTCACTTCCTCATCAATATTTTTATTTCTCACTGCCCTTGGCTCCCCTTCTGTCCTCACTTCTTCTGTATTTTTATTCCCCACTATTCTCCACACCTTTTTAGGCTTCTCACACCCCCTGTCAATATGGTCATGTACTACCCCAGATTTTTCCGAGCGATATCAACGTCCACACCTCCTATCCTCATGTCCCTGTTTCTTACACAAGCAACAAAATAGAGGAAGACCTTCAAACAATATCTCTTGATGATGAGTAGAAGACACTCCCGGGACTCCCAAGCAAAAAGCAGTCTTCAGTGGTTTAGAAATGTCCAATTCAACTCAAATATGAGCTGCCTCAAGCTGAGTTACACATGAAGTTTATCAACAGAGCCACAACTCATTACATCAAACGGTGGATGGATTAGTTCATCAATTGCAATTCATTGTAATGTTGACACACTTGAACGGAACAAGGGGACAAAGACAGAGGATATACCTACTGGTTCATGTAAGAAGTTGACCATTCATTTTTAAACATCATGATGGCATACAGACCAAAGCAATGCCTCTTGAATTTTCAAGATTTGATGATAAGGATCCGAGTGGCTGGATTTATCTAAGGGACCTTGCTGAACCATGTCAGTTTAGCAGCTTCCTTAGAGGATTGAGGGAGGATATACAATTCATGATGCAAATGCTTAATCCTTAATCACTCACGGCTGCTGGTTTGGTGAAGATGCAAGAAGAGAATTGTAGTTTCATTTAGGAGATATTCAAGGTTGGACCAGGTTTGCTTGCACCTCAGTCTTAACTTAGCCTCCCTGCTCCACCTGACAAAAAGGCTATTGTTCCTTTGCATAAGCTATCACCACTCTGCAAATGAAGGAGCGTAGAGATAAGCGTCTTTGCTACAATAGTGATTAGAAATGGGCCCTGGGTCATAAGTGTAAGTCAGCTCAATATTTATACTAGAATGAGACGAGTCCAGTGAAGAGGGGGAACCCAAGCCTAAGCCTACTACAAAATCTTTCGAAGGAGAATGTAGGAAGAGTCAAGGAAGCCCCACCATAGTTGAGGTAGCTTGTTAGAATTTTCGGTCTTTTGGGCTCCTCTAGTCTAAAAACCATGAAATAGCTTGGTAGAATTTATGGTTATATGGTGGTTATTCTAAATGAAACGAGGAGTACACATAATGTTTTAGATCCTTCGATCCTCATCAAAACAAAGCTACAAGCACAACCCAGTGAAGGAATTGTTGTCAAGGTTGTTAATGAAGATGATTTGGTCAGTAAAGGAAGATGCTTGGGAATTCAATTGCATATGCTGGGTAATTTTTGTACCATTGATTTTTATGTATGAACTTTGGGTAGTTGTGATAGAGTATTGGGAATTCAGTGGTTGTGAATCTTGGGTTCAATCGTTTGGGATTTCACAAGATTAGAAACGGAATTCTCATTAAATGGGCATAAACACAAATTGCAAGGTTATCTCCAACTGAAATCACATTAATGGAAGGGGACGAGTTTGGTAAGGTTACAAGACAAGGTAAACATGGATTCGTTATTCAAATGCTTTCTTAAGATTATGGTATGTTTTCCTTAGAAAGTGATCCTATCTTGCTTGATTTACTTAATAACTTCCAATGTGTATTTGAGGAACCTAGAGATCTTCCCCGACCTAAAGCCCAAGATCATCATATCGTGCTTTAAAATGGAGCAAAACCAATCATTGTAGGACCCTATAGATAGTCCTATTTTCGTAAAACAGAAATAAAAAAACTGGTGTAGATATGCTCTCATCAAGAATAATTCAACCAAGCCAAACCCCTTTCTCTTCACCCATGCATTGTTTAGGAAACAAGATGGTAGTTAGCGTCTTTGTGTCAATTATCAAGCTCTTAACAAAGAAACCATCAAGTTCAAATTCCTTATACCCATTGTAGATGAGTTATTAGGTGAACTACATGGAGCCACAATATTTAGCAAACTTGACCTAAGGTCGAGTTACCATCAAATTGGAGTTCATGCGGATGACATTCCAAAAACCAATTTTAGAACCCATGAAGAGAACTACGAGTTCTTGGTTATGCCTTTTGAGTTTACCAATCCTCACTCCACCTTTCAATACCTCATGATTGAAGTTTTTATACCTTGAGAAAATTTATTTTGAGTTTTTTTAATGATATCCTGATTTAAAGCCAAAATCTGACTGATCATAAGGACCACTTAAGAGTTGTATTATAGATTATAAAGCAACATAAAATCTTTGCTAAAGGGTCTAGGTGCAGTTCTGGATGTGCTGAAATGGAATAATTGAGACATTTAATATCCAAAGAGGGAGTTAGGGCCGACTAAAAGAAAATAGAAGCTATGCTTTTTTAGCCTTTCCCTACCAATCTTAAATCCTTAAAGGGATTCAAAGGTCTTACAAGATATTATAGGAAATTTATACATAGTTATAGACTCATTGACGTAGCCCTCACGACCCTACTAAAAAAAGAACTCTTTCCATTGGATTGGTCAAGCTAAGCAAGCATTCCTTAATCTGGAAAAATATATCATTAACCCCTATCTTACCTGTTTACTTCACATTTTACCATTCAATATGATGCATCTGGTTTTGGTATTGGATTTGTTTTGATGCAACAGGGAAGGCCTATTGTTTTTATGAGCCAAGCAATACAACTAAGTTCTCCAAATGTCTACTTATGAGAATGAGCTGATGACACTAGTGTTGCCTGTCAAGAAGTGACAATCCTATGTGTTAGAGAAGACTTTCAATGTCCAACCAACCACCAAATTCTAAAGTATCTTTGGGAGCAAAGAGTTGGCACTCATCTGTAGCTAGGGACTAGGGTATGATTTCGTAGTGGAATACAAAAAGGACAAAGATAATCTAGTAACTGATGATTTGTCCATAAAATTGGAGGAATAAGATGGAGTCTTTGCAACAATTTCAGTACCAAAACCAACATTGGAGGAGGCATTGGAGAAAGTTTAGGAAGATGATACATTGAACAAATTGTTGAACACTTATGATAAGGGAGAACTCAACCACAACGAGTATATCAAATGAAATGAGTTTTTTTTCTACACGGATAAACTTTATTGGATCCTTATATATGCTCAAGGACCAATTGCTAAATGTGGTCCATAGTAGACCACACACTAGACATTTAGGGTTTCATAAGACAATACACAAGGCCAAGGTAGAATTCTACTAGGTTGGTATGAAGAGCGACATTAAAAAATTTAGCAAAGATTGCGAAGTTTGACAAAGGAACATATCTAAAAATGTGCATCTAGCTAGACTTTTGCTGCCAACCTATCCTAGAAAAGGTATGGATATATATATTTCACTTGATTTTATAGAGGGTTTAGTTATTTCTAATGGGTTTAGTATCATTATAGAGGTAGTAGACAGGCTCACCAAATATGCACATTTTATTTTTATATCTCACCCATACAATGCTTCTAAAATTGCTCAAGTTTTCATGATTAATATATTTAAGCTGCATGAAATGATCCATTCCATAGTAACTGACCGTGACCCAACCTTCACAAGTGTATTTTGGAAGGAAATTTTGAAGCTACAAAGTACAAGGGAATGAACTCAAATTTAGCTGAACTTATCACCCTCAAATGGATGGTCAAACTGAAATCGTGAACAAATGTGTGGAGCAATATTTGAGGTATTTTTCGGGAGACAAGCTAAGGAATGGTTCAAGTGGCTACCCTTAGCCAAGTGATGGTACAACA
This sequence comes from Pterocarya stenoptera, assembly GCA_003123785.1. NCBI lineage: Eukaryota > Viridiplantae > Streptophyta > Magnoliopsida > Fagales > Juglandaceae > Pterocarya > Pterocarya stenoptera. The sequence goes on along the minus strand of QEOT01005121.1, from coordinate 76,724 downwards.
CCAATATACACATTTCCACCAAATTAAATCTCTTTGAATTTGTTTATGGCTACCCACCACCCAGACTTCTATCCTATAACCTTGGTACAATACCAGTGTAAGCTGTGGAGAATACCTTGAGAACCAAAGATCAAGTTCTTCAGCTTTTACGAGACAACTTGCAGGTAGCATAGAGTAGAATGAAGAATTTTGCTGATCTAAAAAGAATTGAAAGAAAATTCAAAATAGGGGATTAGGTGTACCTTCAGCTACAACCTGACAAACAGCACTCGGTGGTCCAAAAAGAAGTTTAAAGCTCTTCCCAAGGTTCTATGGCCCTTATAAGTTGATTGAGAAGTTGGGAACCATCGCATATCAGCTGGAGTTGCCTGTTGAAGCTCAAATTCACATGGTGTTCCATGTGTCATGCCTAGAGAAAAAACTTGGAAGCAATGACCATGTCTCTACAGCACCCCAGCTACAACAAATGGAGTAATCCATGTTGAACCAAAAGAGATTTTAAAATTTCACATTAAGAGGAAGGGATATCGTGCAGTGACATAGCTGTTGGTAAAGTAGAGAGACTTAACAATTGAATAAGCTTCTTGGGTCAAGCATCAAAATTCAGCAAATTACTTCCCTGACCTTGTGGGCAAGGCCTTCTGAAGGGAGGGGGAATGTTATGGGTCCATCAGCTTGGGCAAGGTCCTCAATCTTTAGTCTAAGTCCAGTTTATAACCTTTAGTCTCAGTCCAATAAATACTGTGCATTGTATGCTCTAGTCTTAAGCTACAAAGTTCTTGTGTATAAGAATGAGTCAATGGTAATCTAGTCTAGTATTTAGTGGGTTTACTATGGTAATCTCAGTCCAGTATTTAGTGGGTCTAGTGTTTCAGCCAATAATATTTCATATCCATTAGAATCATGTTAACAATTATGTTAATTGATGTAGTTATTTATTTCTAGTTAAGCAATGAAAAACAAAGGAGTATGGTATTCATATTTGTTTGCATTGGAGGATTTTTGGCCCCTGAAAATGGTCAATAACCTTGTTCAGTTCACTCTAACACTATTTCGACAAACTTTGCGGTACATTGCTCAAACGTCTTATACCGTGTCATTTATCTCAAGTGTGACTAGGGATGTGCAATAGGGGGCCTTCCCTCGACCCGTCTACAAGGTTAATGGGTAGGAATCAACTCTTTTTCTACAGATGAATGGATAGATGAGTCTTGTTTATAGTTAATACGAGCGAGAGGCAAGTTATGGGCAAATTATGGTGAAAAAAACCTGCCTACCCACCCACCCTATATATATTTATAAAATTAGGGCTTCTCATTTTGTGCCCTTTGCCATTTCTTCTAAAAAAAATTTCCCTACCTTTTCTCTCAATTTTCTTATCTCCACCTTCCTCTTCTTTCTTTTTATTTCTATTTTCTCTTCTACCAACTCCTACTCCTCATGCTCTTTCATTTTTTTCTCCTCCTCCACCTCTTTTCCCTCTTATTTTCGTTTCTCATTCTTCTCTCTTGTTTCTTTACTTCCCATTGATATGCACAAACCATGGCCATGTCGTAAGTTTTAAAAATTGAGTTCTCTAAGTCCAACGAGAGTGAGGTCTCTAACGCCGAGACCCATGACAATCAAAGGCCAACAAGACGGTGGGTCTTTAAGGCCAAGACCCACAACCTTGGTGTAACACCCAATTCCCTAGGGCTAAGGATGTCACGTATTTTCATAAATAAAGTCAAACAAGAGATTTCATAATTTAATAAAATAAATATTTAATTCATAAAAAGAGTTATTAAATAAATAGTGTCTCAAATAATATTAAATCAAAGCCTTCAAGTAACGGACTAAAATGTCTGTCATATAATAAATTAATCTCCGAAGACTGAAACTAAATCAAACTGCTCTGTCTAAGCTTGGGCTTGCATGCTCGTACCCATCATCAACCTCACCTAGGGAGTTAAAAACATGAAATAAAATTAAAATGAGTCGAAAACTTAATAAGAAACTCATCACAATGTAAGCATAATAAACATAAAGTTTTTTCATAAAACACTTCATGCTAGAGAAAATTCAAATCATGTTATTTCACACTTGTGCTTATGACATGCATGACTTGTCTTGAATTATTTAACTGGCTAATACACTTAACTCAATGTGCAAGGTTATGCACCGACTCCACATCCTATGACTACAAAGGGAATCGCTGATAGTATTCTAGCATACTATGGTGAACCACGCTTAGGTTCATGCCTTGCACATCCACCCATAAATTGCATTGGTACCATGCATCTGAATGTTTATCTTATTAATATGATTTTTATCTTAAATTTGATCTTATGAAAGCTTACGTGTTTTATGCAACGTTATATGCATGACATACGTAATTATAATATGCGAAATTAAACATGATCAAATATTATGTTGAGTGATGCGTTTGTAGATATCATGACATGTATGGTACATAAGCATTAGCTTCTAAAGAATTGGTTTTAATGATATATCTAACTAGCTAACGTGTGCTAATCCTAATTTTATGATCAAGTTACTTATCTTCTAGTGCTAATCCAATATTTCAGAGGCGCGACTGATTACCTATAAAATACATGTATCGTCATGTAAATTACTAATAAAGCATCATGCATAGTCTAATTATAAATCTCAAACACTTTAATAACATATATTCCCTAAACCTAAAATTCTCATTACTCTAAAATATCGTCACTTGTCAAATAATTGATGTCCACGTAATTTTTCAAAATAATCATGTGATTAAACTATAAATATGACAATAAAAGCTATGGACCACTCACTGTGCAAGGGCATTTCCGTAACTTGATTTACAAGGATAGAATTACAAACGTAGAGAGAAGTGGTCTCTTGTGGGAAGTCATGCAACGTGGTTTGTGGCTATGGTTTCTGGTGAGGAGTGGTAGTGGCTTTCTAGGGTGGCAAAACACAAAATGAGAGAGAGAGAGAGAGAGAGAGAGAGAGAGAGAGAGAGTTAGTTAGTTAGTTAGTTATGCGGGGATAGAAGGAAAAGCCGAGAAAAAGAGAGTGAAGGCCAAACCAATGTATGGCCATCGAGAGGGTGGTGGGAAAACGTCTAGGTGCACGACTTGGAGTAAGTTTATGGCAGCTGACATGAATGGGGGTTGGCCGTGGCCTTGGCGTGGTGAACGTGGGATGTGGGGTTTCTTTGACCGGGTGGAGAGGCTGGATGTGAACTAGATGAACTTGTGGCAACCCTAGTAGGTTGAGATGACAACGTGCAGGGCTAACAAGTTATATAAGTACACAGGTTGGGCTTTTTCCAGGGTTTTGGGCCCGTGGCTTATTCAAAATTATTCGCTAAATCTCAAATGAGCTTTCCAGAAATATTAACCAATTAATACCTTCCAAAATCATCTACTAAACCTTAACGGGCCTTAAAATAAATTTTTGAGTCTATGAGCCTAATTAAAATACATAGTTAACCTCAATAAATTATAGCTCATGGGTTTATCCAAAATGACCCATTAAACCTAATTTAGGCCCAATAAAATTATTAATATTAAATCTTTAATAATATTGGGATCTAGCTGTTACACTTGGTCTCACCCGTTCAAATGCACGATGGATCTAGTCACAAAACTCTCGAAAATGTATGGATATGAGACAAAGTTCAAATTTGCATGACTGCATTGTTGACTTTGTTTGAGGTGGTGATTTTTGTTTGAAATTTGCTATGCAGAGATCATATGTGGTTATTTGGATGACTTTAGTTTTGAGCTGGATAGCATAACGGTTGCCTTGGAAACCTACCCACTCTTTCAGCGAGGGCGGGTGCCCAACGAGGTGAAGTGGCCAACCCGCCCAAGCAAGAATAGGTGCTAGGAAGGGTTGCTACCTGCATGTATAGAGCGGATAGTAGCCCTAACCCTAAGTAGTGCTACGTGGACGAACATCTGTACAGCATGACATGCCTGCATGACTAATGTGGTAATGCATTGGTTCGATCAACTAGTCAACAATAACGTGGCACACCACATGTCATATTATGCTAGCGTTGAGCGGTCAATTAACGTTAATCCCATACCAATGTGATAATGCGATGCTAGTCTTCTTATTGTGTCATGCATAGGCTCCGGTGCATAATAGCAATTTTGGTAAACAATTTGTCATAATATAAAAATAATTTATATTGATGTATTTTTTTGGAGCTAGATGCTAGTAGTTTTACGGCATGACTCTCGATGGTAGTTGAACAGTGGTGTGCTACTTAGAACCCTCATTCATTGCATGAATAGTAAATAAATGTACAAAAGTATACATAAAAAGAGAGAAAATACATAGGTTTACATGGTTGGACTGGAACACTAAAACCTACTACATCCCTGGGTTTTAGCGATGTGAAATAATCCACTATATATGATACTTTATACAAACTCTAATGCTCCCTCAAGCTCTCCGTCACAGTATTCATAAAGGAGGAGAAAGAATGGGAAAGAAGATGGTCTAGATGCTCACTATGTCCAAGTTAACACTAATCTATTTTTTATTGTGATTTTTCCTTTTTGTCTATATACCAACTCTCCCTTATGCTTATTTATGTATTTCCTTTGTCAAATTATAGATTTTTCACAAGTTTCTTGTTTCATTCTTTTTTCTATGGATTAATTATAAAATCAAGGCTTGATTTTTCTATGACACATGGCAATCTCTAGTTTTTCTAACACAAAATTGATTGAATTGCAATTTTCTTAAAGAGTTTTATTACAGATCAGCTACTGTTCACGATTGATTTGTAGTACACCTTACGTATATCTTTTTTTTTAAAACAAAACGTTTGCTCACCCAGCTCACCCCCTCCCCCTACCTGATTCCCTCTCTCAGCTCACCTAGCCCCGCCGTGCGCCACTTGCAGTGCCACCAGCCACCACCATTGACTCCCCCTCATGCAGGCCACCCTAAGCCACCTTCAAGCCTCCACGATAGCCCCCTCTCTCAACCCGAAATGGGTTCTTCTATACAGTTTCTCCTCTCGCTGTTGCTACCGCCACCGTCGAGCACCATCGAGCCCTTGACCTCTACCTTAGCCACCATTGAGCTTCCATAGCATAGCAGCCCTCTCCATTTCTTTTCCGAAATGGGTTTCACCCATACACGGGTTCTTCACCTTCGCCCGTTGTACGCCACCACCCACGGCTTCCAGCCGTCACCTCGAGCCTCCCGTGGCCACCATCGACCTACCCCAGCCACCCAGAGCATCGATCTCCCCCACCCGCACCCTCACCCTCATTCTCCCAAGGGCTTCTCCACCCATTTGACCTAGATCCACCGCCCTCCAGCCACTGTGCTGCCTCCCCCTCGCCACCACTAGTTCTATTGCACCTCCCTCAGCCATCCATGCACAGTCATGCCTTCCATTTGACCTAGATGCGCAATGCGGGGTGCTGGTGTGGGTGAGGGAGATGATGTGTGAGTGGGGGGTTAGCGGGGTGCAGACAGAACGCTTGGGTGGGGATTGGGGAGAGCTCTGCTTCCTAGATTTCAAATGGGGAAGAGAGGGACGTACTTTTTGTTATAGGGACAAATTTAGTCCTTTCGCTAGGGTGTGCGCATAGTGGCTGCTCCCCAATTTTTTCTTTTCTTAAAAGTTCATATATCTTCGGATCTTCCAATTAGCCGTTCCCGGAAATAGAATCCCTAATAGAACCTAAAAAATTGCTCTTTCAAACCATTAGCAGCTACAACTCTCTTGGCAATCAAGAAACCAGACACGGTTTGTTTGACAAGCAAAAGAAGAGAAAAACATCGATAGCTCTCTTCTATAAATAAATATCCTCGACCTTGCGAAGCACCATCACACGAATTCCACTCTCGACTCTCCTACTACGCCCATGTCTCTCGATATGTCCGCACCATCCCTTCTTATCCTCTTCCTCTTCCTTCTCGTTGGCCCGGCGTCCCTAACCCTCGCCCGAAACCCCCACTCTATCAGCTTCCGATCTCCTAATCTCTACCCAGAGGGCCTCGCGTGGGACCCATCAGCCCAGCACTTCCTCGTGGGGTCCCTTCGTAACCGCACAGTTGCCGCCGTGTCAGACGCCGGCGTTGTCGATACCCTAATCTCCGATCCCTCCCTCCCCGTAAACGTCACTGTTCTTGGTCTCGCCGTCGACTCCGTCAACCACCGTCTCCTCGCCGTCATCCACGCCGCGGATCCACTGCCTCACTTCAACGCCCTCGCGGCCTACGACCTCCGCTCCCGCAAACGCCTCTTCCTATCTCTCCTACCCTCCGATGAAGCCACTGCCGGAACTCGTCAGACCGCGAACGACGTCGCCGTGGATTTCAGGGGCAACGCTTACGTCACCAACTCTATCGGGAACTACATCTGGAAAGTCAACGTGGCCGGAGAGGCGTCGATATTCTCCCGATCACGGGCCTTCACGGCCCACCCAGTGGACCATGACTCACCGTTCAGCTACTGCGGGCTGAACGGGATCGCTTACGTCAGCAAGGGTTACCTCTTGGTGGTGCAATCGAATACGGGAAAGATGTTCAAGGTCGACGAGGACAACGGCACGGCAAGGCAGGTGTTGTTGAACGAGGATTTGACTCTGGCCGACGGGATAGCGATCCGAGGAGACGGCGTCGTTTTGGTGGTGTCCCAAAATAAGCTACGGTTTCTGAAGAGCTCGGACAGTTGGGGCGAGGGAGTGGTATTTGACAAAGTTGACCTTGACGTGGAGCGGTTTCCAACTTCGGTGGCTGTGGGAGCGGAGGACAGGGTATATGTGTTATATGGGCATGTGTTGGAGGCTGTAATGGGGAAATCGGGAAGGGAGGTGTTTGGCATAGAAGAGGTGAGGTCAGAGAAGGAGAGTGGGGAAGAGAATGTTTGGGTGTTTGTATTGGTTGGGTTGGGCTTGGCTTATTTCTTGTTCTGGAGATTTCAGATGGGCCAGCTTGTTAAGAACTTAGACAAAAAGACCAATTAATATTTTGGCATTTTCTTTCTCATATCAGTTTTTTTTTTTTTTTGGGGCTGCATTGTACCACATCGACAAAAAAATACTGTCAGTAATTTTTCTGTTTGGTTATTTGAGTGAGAGTTTTAGAATCAATGAAGTTTGGGTTTGTGTAAGGAATGAAGTTTGGGCTTTTTAATCCATTTAGGAGTGCTACCCGCCATGGCGATTGCAAGAGGGAGAGGGAGAGAGGGCAACGTCGTATGGGGAATAACGGCAGAGAAGAGAGAGCTTAGAGAAGGAAAGAAGAAAGGAGGGAGAGAGAGGGAAAGAGGGAATTGATTATGGGTGAGGGATAAGATATAATGTGACACGACCTGTTAACTCTACACGACACGATAATAACGGATTTGGGTTTATTATTAACATGTTCGAATCAAAATATGTTGACTCGTTAAGACACGATTTCTTAACGGGTCGATAACAGGTCAACTCGTTTTGATCTGTTATAACTAGTTATGACCCGTTAAGAAAGTTAAAATTACAATTATATTTTTATACCTAAAAGTAAAAACTCAAAAAACCCTAAGCTCCCAAATTCCCAACCCACGCCCATGCACACAGTCACTCCCCTCTTCACTCAAGTCCTCCCCTCAATTCTCATATCCAAAAAACCCTAACCTAGTGACCCACGGTAGTACGGTTCCCACCTGAGCCACCCACCTCCCTCGCTTGTCGTAGGGTCGCCGCTTAGCCCTCAACCTTCAATGTCTCATCTTAGACTCTCACCCTCAGTCTCAACTCTCGATCGTGTCTCTCAAGTCTCAACCCTGTCTCACGGTGCCGCTCAACCAGGTTCTAGTTATACATTTCTTCTCTTTTTCCTTAATGTTTCTTTGTAAAATTTTCATTTCTCACTCTTTATTTGATGATAAAGTTCTCAATTGGTTGAGGGAGGTTGTTGGTCTGAAGTTTGTGGATTTTGAGGGAGGCTTTCAGTCCCTTTTGGTTTTTTACTTTGTGGTGGGGCACTGGTTTGCGAAAAATACTTGATTTTTTTTACTTTGTGGTACTTCAATTTAATATATGTAACTGCTTACAAATCTTGATTTCTCTTCGCTATTATAGTTTCTTGGGTGATCTATTTTGATTCTAATTGACTACTTATCAATCAAGCTGCCAAAAGGTTGGAGAGTGCATTTGCTTTTTTTGCATTTGTTTTTAAGAAGTGTAATCAATTTACTATATGTCATGTCATTTATNCCCAGAGGGCCTCGCGTGGGACCCATCAGCCCAGCACTTCCTCGTGGGGTCCCTTCGTAACCGCACAGTTGCCGCCGTGTCAGACGCCGGCGTTGTCGATACCCTAATCTCCGATCCCTCCCTCCCCGTAAACGTCACTGTTCTTGGTCTCGCCGTCGACTCCGTCAACCACCGTCTCCTCGCCGTCATCCACGCCGCGGATCCACTGCCTCACTTCAACGCCCTCGCGGCCTACGACCTCCGCTCCCGCAAACGCCTCTTCCTATCTCTCCTACCCTCCGATGAAGCCACTGCCGGAACTCGTCAGACCGCGAACGACGTCGCCGTGGATTTCAGGGGCAACGCTTACGTCACCAACTCTATCGGGAACTACATCTGGAAAGTCAACGTGGCCGGAGAGGCGTCGATATTCTCCCGATCACGGGCCTTCACGGCCCACCCAGTGGACCATGACTCACCGTTCAGCTACTGCGGGCTGAACGGGATCGCTTACGTCAGCAAGGGTTACCTCTTGGTGGTGCAATCGAATACGGGAAAGATGTTCAAGGTCGACGAGGACAACGGCACGGCAAGGCAGGTGTTGTTGAACGAGGATTTGACTCTGGCCGACGGGATAGCGATCCGAGGAGACGGCGTCGTTTTGGTGGTGTCCCAAAATAAGCTACGGTTTCTGAAGAGCTCGGACAGTTGGGGCGAGGGAGTGGTATTTGACAAAGTTGACCTTGACGTGGAGCGGTTTCCAACTTCGGTGGCTGTGGGAGCGGAGGACAGGGTATATGTGTTATATGGGCATGTGTTGGAGGCTGTAATGGGGAAATCGGGAAGGGAGGTGTTTGGCATAGAAGAGGTGAGGTCAGAGAAGGAGAGTGGGGAAGAGAATGTTTGGGTGTTTGTATTGGTTGGGTTGGGCTTGGCTTATTTCTTGTTCTGGAGATTTCAGATGGGCCAGCTTGTTAAGAACTTAGACAAAAAGACCAATTAATATTTTGGCATTTTCTTTCTCATATCAGTTTTTTTTTTTTTTTGGGGCTGCATTGTACCACATCGACAAAAAAATACTGTCAGTAATTTTTCTGTTTGGTTATTTGAGTGAGAGTTTTAGAATCAATGAAGTTTGGGTTTGTGTAAGGAATGAAGTTTGGGCTTTTTAATCCATTTAGGAGTGCTACCCGCCATGGCGATTGCAAGAGGGAGAGGGAGAGAGGGCAACGTCGTATGGGGAATAACGGCAGAGAAGAGAGAGCTTAGAGAAGGAAAGAAGAAAGGAGGGAGAGAGAGGGAAAGAGGGAATTGATTATGGGTGAGGGATAAGATATAATGTGACACGACCTGTTAACTCTACACGACACGATAATAACGGATTTGGGTTTATTATTAACATGTTCGAATCAAAATATGTTGACTCGTTAAGACACGATTTCTTAACGGGTCGATAACAGGTCAACTCGTTTTGATCTGTTATAACTAGTTATGACCCGTTAAGAAAGTTAAAATTACAATTATATTTTTATACCTAAAAGTAAAAACTCAAAAAACCCTAAGCTCCCAAATTCCCAACCCACGCCCATGCACACAGTCACTCCCCTCTTCACTCAAGTCCTCCCCTCAATTCTCATATCCAAAAAACCCTAACCTAGTGACCCACGGTAGTACGGTTCCCACCTGAGCCACCCACCTCCCTCGCTTGTCGTAGGGTCGCCGCTTAGCCCTCAACCTTCAATGTCTCATCTTAGACTCTCACCCTCAGTCTCAACTCTCGATCGTGTCTCTCAAGTCTCAACCCTGTCTCACGGTGCCGCTCAACCAGGTTCTAGTTATACATTTCTTCTCTTTTTCCTTAATGTTTCTTTGTAAAATTTTCATTTCTCACTCTTTATTTGATGATAAAGTTCTCAATTGGTTGAGGGAGGTTGTTGGTCTGAAGTTTGTGGATTTTGAGGGAGGCTTTCAGTCCCTTTTGGTTTTTTACTTTGTGGTGGGGCACTGGTTTGCGAAAAATACTTGATTTTTTTTACTTTGTGGTACTTCAATTTAATATATGTAACTGCTTACAAATCTTGATTTCTCTTCGCTATTATAGTTTCTTGGGTGATCTATTTTGATTCTAATTGACTACTTATCAATCAAGCTGCCAAAAGGTTGGAGAGTGCATTTGCTTTTTTTGCATTTGTTTTTAAGAAGTGTAATCAATTTACTATATGTCATGTCATTTATTGATTTTCAATTAAAAAAATATGTAATTGCTTACAAAAATTAGATAATTTCTTATGTAGTGATTATTAACAACTTAATCTGATGTTACTTTGTATGAATAAACCAAAGCAGAGGAAAGTGTGCATTTGCTTGAACAATTTTTTGTGTTGTGTTGTGATAAATTGTTTGTGTTGTTATGGCCTCATTTCAGTGAATACTTTGTTTTGTTATGTCAGATGTCTGAGGCAGCAGGCGAGAACGGTGATTTGATTGACTTGGACTTGTTAGAAGATGTCTCAGCAAGTTGTCAAAATGAGGGAGAGAATGCGAAACGAAGGAAACGATCAAATCGAGACAAGGCGAAACGATGTTCAAAATTGGCATGCAAGTTGTCAAAATGAGGGAAGGAAGGTGAAACAATCAAACGGTCAAAATGAGGGAGGCCACTTCAATTCATTCTATAAATCAATCAAAAGTTTAGTTGTGTTTATTATTATTTGGATTGTAACTTTAATGGTATTACAATATATTTTTGTTTGTCTTGTTTATTGTAAGTTTGGACTTATGTTTAATATTTGCTATTGTTGGGATTTCATTTTTGGTATTTGGTATTGTATGGACTTAAGTTTGGACTTTGTCATATTGGTTGGCTGTATTGTGTCTGTATTTGGTATTTGGTATCGTAGGGACTTAAGTCTGGACTTTGTCTTATTGGTTGGATCTTGGCTGGATTGTGTCTTTGTGATATTGGTTGGTTGTATTGTGTCTTTATTAATAGGTAACACGTTTTATCTTTCTTCCGAAAGTTAACTATTTGTTGTGAACTTGTGTGTTTCATCCTTTGCATAAGTCATGTCCCATTCTACTTGCAGTTGGCCCTTTCTTTTTGAAGGATATTGGATTATCATATTGGTTTTAATTTTATTAGATGTTAACAGATGAATAATAGTAATGATTTTTTATTAGTAGTTAGTTTTATATTTTTGGAAGATATTGTGATTTTAAATCTAATGTGAAATTATGTGAATTAGATTAAAATAAAACTAGTTGGAACGGATCAATTAACCTAGTAACATAAAACGGGTTGAAATGGGTCGTGTCATGTTAACCCATTTTTTGATTAATTCATAACGGTTCGTGTCGTGTCAGTCCATTATATTAATGAGTCATGTTAGGATTTTAGACTTTGACACGATAAACTTAACGGGTCATGTTCATGTTGATCCATATATTATAATATTCATGCTTTAATATGACACGAAAACGACCCATTAATACGATTTGCCACCCCTAATGAGGGAAAATCTTAAACTTAAAACCCTCCAAAACAACTCAGTTTTGGTGTTCATTTAAAAAAAAAAAAATCATTATCAAAATGACGTCTTAATATATATGTGCGTGTGTGTATATATATATTTATATATATGTTTTGGGCTGGATTTAAGCCCAGCTTGGGGGTGGGGCGTCACTGCCCACCCCTAAACCCATTCTTATATGTAGATGAGGGAATCATGCATATGGAGATAGATAAAGATAAAAATAATGTTATTTAAAAACCTTTATATCACGTATAGGACTGTTCACTTGGGTTTCGGACCGAGAATTTGGGTATACCCAGCCCAGAACCTGGGTTCCAAATTCGGGTCGGGTTTCGGCCCTGATATGCCCAGGTGAGGACTTGGGCCAAAACTCAAGTCAATCTGGGTTTCGAAAACCCGGAAATCCGGGTACCGGGTTGTACCCGATTTTTTTTTTTTTTTNTTTTTTTTTTTTTATAAAAGCCTATATTGCATTTAAAATGTTGAAAAACATAATTCTTCTATATTTATTTAAAATTTTTTTAAAAAGTGTTGAAAATCATAATGTTTTATAAAAGCATATATTTTATGAAAATTTTTTCTGACTCATCATTAAAAAGAATAATACTAACATTTTCCATAATAAAAATATATAAAAATGAAAAACTAAAATGCATGCAATCCACTACATATTACATGATTTTGTTATTTATACATTACATTACATTGCAAAATACAAAACTACAATATATGAATTACAAAATAATTCTGGCAAGTAGTAACTTTAGGTGATCTGACTGAGAGAGATCCTGCACATTCTATAAGCAAAAAACATAAGTACAAAATTACTAAAATGTGACAAGGGGCTAATACAGAAAAAAGAAAAATATTAAAATGTGCAATGCAATTACAAAATTAAACAACTATGTATAACTTTAATTATCATCATATTGAACAGAAATTAACATCTATAGATTTTTGGGAATACCTTTATAAGTTGGATTCTGTAAAACTTCTATGCTCTACACATGATCTATAGAATTGGCTATTGAAGGATGGCTTGTCCCCTACTCAGAAAAGACAAACAGATATCAGCTGCTGCTAGCTTGGCCTTAAACAACATTCCCAGTACACTTGGTTGCTGGTTCCCAAGTCACATTTTCTTCTGAAGATCCACATTAAAGTTCAATGCATCTAGCTAGCTAGCTAGCTACTTTGAACTAAAACAAGAGGTTATAATCTGGCTATAGCAAGGCTGCATTCCCATTTTCCTTCTCGAAGAACAGAAAATGCATTTGGATTCAAAGTGCTAGTTACTAGTGTGTGTTTCTGTGTATATATAGATATATATATATATATACACACACCAAAGGTGCTTTGGGATGCCAATATTATATACTTATCAAAACTTTAGGAACAAAGGTGATTTGGGATGCCAATATTAAATACTTATCAAATGCATATCATATATATATATATAAATATATATTTATATGCTATCTGCAATGATTTGAGTCTTGATCACCCTTATATTACAATCATAATCATGAAGATGGAAACAACAACAACAACAACTAGTACTACTACTAGGAGTACTCCTGTTGCAATATATAAGAGAAGAAATTAATACACATTGATTCAATAAGAATGATGTATTATTCAAAACTAATGTGGAATCCATGACTCAATTAATGCAATAGCTATTGAGGCCATTTAGAACTTCTTGCTCTCTTTGTTCATAATGACCAAGTAAATGCATTTAATTCAAAGAGTATAAAATCTCCTGTTTTCTTAGCCATAATTTTCTTTCTTGTTTTAATTGAGATTTTGTCCAATATATTGCAAGGCAACAAACAAAAGTTTTATGAAAGATTAGCCTAGCTTAAAATGATGTCCAATATATTTCTAAACCATCACCAGAGCAACAATATGTCAGTACTTATGTTGTCTATCAAGTTACAGACGTATCAATTTTTTATAGGTAAGTTGATATTATATTTAGTTGAAACAATCTGGAAATGATTTAACATAACAAATTGAGCTGATATATAATGAAAAGTTGGATTTCAAAGTTCATGTAAAGATTTGCAGCAAAAATCAGCATATGTAGAAGCCACAGAAACAACACATACAACATAAATATGGAAAACACCAGGTTATAACGTCCTGCTTCCAATGCTTTGGTAGATACAAGAAAAAGGTATGAGCCAATAAAATTTCATTTAAAAAACAAACCCAACCACAACAATAATAACAATGTTATACACCAAAAGTCTCAGAACACAAATTGAAATGTGATGCTATAAACACCTCGAAGAAAAAACTCAAAAAACGAAACAAAGCCCATCAAAATCTTTCCAATACCGAGACTTTTCCTGTAACTTTCTCAAACACCCAACAAACCTACCCACCACTCAGAGAAACAGTGTAACTTTCTTGAACACCCAGCAAAAACTCAAAGAACCCAAAGATAGACTTGCCTAGAACATTCTCTCTCTGACTCTCATAGGGACTCCACATGCCCACAAATCACAATGTTTATATTTATTGCTCACAGAAGTCACTCATTACCACAAACAAAGTCAACCAAAACAGAAAGAAAGACCAGATCTACTTCCATGAGAGACAATGGCCAAAGCTTGAAATAGAGAGACACGACTGCTAGAAATGGACTCCTATCTTCTGTCGAGTCCTTGCGTGAGAGAAAAAATAACAGATCTAGCAAAATAATAGCATATACTTTATACCCACAAGATATTTGTTTGAAGGCATTGATCACAGATCGAGAGAGAGAGAGTTATCGAAGTGTGAGAGAGAGAGAAGACGACAAAACTTGAAAGAGAACTAAGAAGGCTAGGGTTTCATGGCTCGAGGGTGAGAGAGAGAGGAGAGCAGAGTCTGCAAAGAGATAAGATTCAAATGACACGGATGGAGCTTAGAGTGAAGCGTAGTTTTTTTTTTTATTATTATTAAAACTGGGTACCAGAGTTAAAATCCAATACCCAGGTGTAATACTGTAACTGAAACCCGATTATCTGGATTTTAGACTGGGCCATATTTTTATTCGGCTCAGATGAACAGTCTTAAATTCACGCACATGGTGTGGCATGATGTGGTCGAATAACGGCCCTAATTCTAACTTTTGTCTGCAAGGTTCGCATTGGTCTCAGAATCTATGTACGGATTTGGTTTTTTCCGAACAACAAAGTAAAAAATCTAGATGTAACAGAAGCCTTTAGGAACCGTCTCAGTAGTAGCTGAAGCGAAGATTAGGCAGCCCAAGCTTAACTGCCACTTCACAAATCTCATGGGTTCTCCCCCAGTACTGTTGATTCCGTGGCATATACATTATTATTCATAGTTTGAAGATAAGATAAACGAAAAATCTGAACTTTGAACAAAGCCATAATTCAGAATTTAACAAAAGATCATATGATGGAGTGTCATTACTATCATGTGGTCAGGGAAGATTTGCTTCCACCACAAGTGGTTTAGAATCAGGGAATGATATGGGTGGCTGCGAGGTTGAAAGCTTTTTCTCCAATGGTTCTGCCGGGATCACATTCATCCCATTCTCATTTTTTGGCTTTGACAACCCAGCCTTTTCCCTAAGCATCTCCAGTTTTTCCCTGATCTTTCTCCTGATCTCAGGCTTAGTGGTGCGTGCTTCGACAGGTTCTGTCTGGCCAATCAAAGTCCCAGCAGCCAAATATATCATCATTTCTCTTCGTGAAACACCCAAGTTCAATGGAGCTTCTGGTTTCCATTCTCCCTCACTTTTAACCTGCAAAGAGTTAGAAATTAAAATAAAAATAAAAATAAACATAATGCAAAAGCTCTTTTCAAACCCTAATTGTCTCCATCCAAAATACCCACTTTAGTATCTGTTAATGTCCTTTTTAGTTTTGCTCAAGATAAAGCCAGAAATATGTGTTTAACTATTTTAAGTTTTTCAAACTTGGCCCCAACGCCTGCACCACTGGCCCATCCACCAAAAACTTGTCAGCATCACAGCAGATCCAACTTCAAATGTATCATGGTTACATACAAACTGCAATTGAGAAGAAGACAACTTCAAGAATCTAGGACCTAAAACTCTTTAGAGACTAAGAACATTATTATACTAGATTCCATAAGAGCAACTTAAACTACGGATGACTAATACTTAGCACAGCTTTTTAAACGAATTCAATCCATGGTAAGCCCGTACGAGTTTGATATATCCACCATTAGCGTGATACTTCACACTTTTGCAACATAGAAAAGTAAAATATGGCTACAAGATATCTGGTCCAAGAGTCCACTGCCCTGAAAGAGTATAGAGCATCTTATCTCGATAGGAAAACATAACTTAAAGTACCCTATGTTATTATAATATTAAGACTGCAAATGTGTCCGTTTTCAAGAATGATAAGAGAATATGGCAATGGAAGCAAAGCATTGCATAGTGTTGAATTGTGTTCACAGATTGCACATCAGCTGGACTCATGATGACACAAATTACACATTAGTTACAGCATAGAGAGGATATTTAACTCTGTATTACGCACCATGAAAGAATCTACAAATTGTGCAACTATATAAGTGGCATAGTTCACTTTTTTTTTTTTGCTTTTTTTCCCACTACTTCTCAAATAAGCACATTCATTCAAATGAAACTACAAAAGAGCAAGCTGCAAAACTAGAAGCAGCAGAAAACAAAGTAGCAGCTACAAACAAATCAAAAGTAAAAGTCAAACAACTTATTGAACCATTGGATGTAGGATTTTAGGACTAGGGGATTTGATAGATATGCACTTCATAGGATCAATATAGGGGTTATATATGAGAACAATTTTATAGATCTGCTCTGGCTCCCCCTTTAATGTTTTGAGTGATAACAGCTTCTTCAGTATTAGCAGTAGAGGAATAACCCCAGAGTGCTAAAACTGAAGATGCTTCATTCAGGGAGTCTTTTCCTCACTTTGAAGGCTTTGATACTAAATTTTGAACTAAAACTCACATAATCAGAATTCAATTCTTGTAAAGCTACCTCGTACAAAGGTCAGGTAGAAGCTTCCTACTGAATCTAGAGAGAATCAGCGCCGACCCATTTTTTACAACGTTCCAAGGAGACCCACAAAATCTATATAAATCACAGCCTTAAAGCATTACACCTGATATACCTTTCCATTCATTTATCATCGACGATAGCACGAATTCTTACCGTCAAAATTTCAAGAATAAAACCAGTGACCTTTGCTGAAAAAATGGAGTTGAAAAAAAAACAGAAACAAAAAAGTGAACCTGAATCGCATCTCATGTCTCCCAAAAATATTAAACTCAGCACCCAGAAGAATATTTCATATTTAAGTAGCCAACTTGATAAAACTCTATTTACATGAGAGCTTCTGAGTTCGAACCTGAAGAGGAAAAGATTTCCTTGTGGATATGATTGCCGGCCGCTTTATGGGTAAGTCTGGACCACCGAACCGGGCAGGAAATGGGCCTGCCACCAGCTTCATGCTAGAGAATGCCATCTGTACCTCCGGCGAGATGACCGGCTACACTAAGCCACTTTTCAGTCAAGAGTTCAAAGAGTAAAGTAATCAGTAAGATCTAACTCCTGAGAATAGTTGCAACTCTTTTACGAGTGAGGGTGGAAGTTGAGTTAGGTTAAGTCGAGTCTCGATTTTCCAGGTTTGAAATTCACTTTATTTTATCTTATTATCATTATTATTTTATATTTTTATATAAAATATAATAAATAATTTAATTTTTTTAAATTTTAAAATAATAATAATATTAAAAATAATATTTTAATAATATTTTATTCAACTAATTTCAAATCATCTCTAAATTTAAACAAGGCCTTAACTGATGGAGTCGCTATTGGGGCTATTTGAGCCTGAGCCTTAGGTTTGTGTAATGGACCCTCTTGAAATCTAGTGTAACTTACGGTAGTATGTTGTAATGTAATGAAAGTTGGGCTTATTTGTAATGAGATAAAGCTGCTATAGAAAAACAGAGTGCTGATTGCGGAAGAATAAGATTGCAGAAAAGATGTTTGATGAGTCTCATAGACTCATATTCATTGATAGTGGAAAGCTTCGAGGGTTTCCAACCTCCATACACAGATAAATTCATACAAGATTCCAGAATACCCTTCCTACCATCCATTCCCTTCCCTTTATATGAAATTATAAAGCAAAATAACAAACTCTCTAAGAGACTCCACTCTTCTACACAGCCAGACTACTTGACACGTGGGTAAGGTTGCTCCTCTATGCAGACTACAATTGTTAAATGCAAACTTCACTAACACTAATACTAAACGGCACCGTGCAGATCTCCAGGAATGACATCGCCTCAGTTGGGTTCATAACAATTCCCTCCCCTTAAAAAGAACCTTGTCCTCAAGGTTTAAAGCATTGATAGTATCATGAATAAGTTGGCATGAGAAGCTTCCAAAGCCTTAGGGAAACATGTTATCACCCATTGTTTGTTCTCTCTCTCTCTCTACTTTCAGCAATAAACTTTGAGTGGTGTTCCTGACATCATTGCAACAACCCTTATTTCGGCCATGGCTTGCAAATTGGCGTCCATATTTTCTTGACTCTGGATCATACAAGGTGTTGTCACCCATTGCATTCTCTAATGCCAAGGTTGCACTAACAAGCTCCTGGAAGAACAAGAGCAAAATGAAGGAATAGAATTGCTTTCCAGTTTTGCTAAGAGCAATATTTGCTAATCCCACTTTTAGTGTAGCAGGCCCATTGAAGGGAGAGAAAACCCACATTGCAATGCCAGTAAAAGTAGCCCCAAAAGCAGGCTTCACATGAACATAAAGTTTTGCACTTTCCAAGTTTCCATGTTTGACACTATCTCTTTGATCATCACAAGGCAAGTCCATCCAAAACTCCCCGTCATTCACACCCTCACCTGGTAAATTTGAACCACCGTCATCAATAGTCTCACCATCCAAAATCTCAGTTCTAACCAACAATGCTTCATTTTTTAAAAACCATGAAACAGATAATGGCAAGAAGATTTCTTCTAGATGAAAAATTGCGGCGAGTCCATAGTGGGAAATTGGCTCTTGAATTTGCTTACAGGTTGGCATTGTAGCTAAAATAGGATTTAGATTCTTCAAGCATGCAATCTGAAGTTCTTCTTTAGCATCCCTGTGGCTACTGCATAAAAATGTACCTACAGGAACTCCTCTCCCTCAAAAGAACCTTGTCCTCAAAGTTAATAGCAATGGCGCAATTGTCCCCCACATTCCAAGATAAGAATATTGAAAGGTATAGAAGTATATAGTATAGAGTATAATTTTGAACATACTGCAGCGTGCATAGATCGTATATTTTAGATTCATTCATATTGGCGCCAAATCCTTCTAGTCCATGTTTGAGTTGTTCAAAAGTAATTTGACCACTATTGGCAGCGTCTATCACCTTAAACATTTCGTTTAACCCAGCAATTTCTTCTCTAGAGAGGTGTTGTGCAATAGCTCTAAGAGCCATCTTCTTAAGCTTGTTCATTGCAGAAAACTGTTTTAAGCACCTCAAGACTACAGAATCAAAAGGCTTGTCTAGAGCTACCCCATCAACCTGAATCCAAGGGTGGCACAAAACTTCATGCGCAATTATCCTCTTTCTTGGGTCTCTGACGAGCATCTTTCTAACTAAATCTTTAGCACTCTCGGAGATATTAGGCCAGGGATTTGACGAGAAGTTAAGATCACCATGCAAAACTTCTTCAAATATTTCTTTCTCCGTTTCGGCCCAAAATGGAGGCACGCCACTTACAAGAATGTAAAGGATCACTCTAGCACTCCAAACATATGCTTCTGGACCGTAATGCTTGCACAAAATTTCAGGGGCAACGTAATATGGACTTCCAACGACATCACTGAAAACCTCCCCTGGATTCATATAGATCGAATTGAGAGAGGTAGAGTCACCGCCCCTAAGCATCAGTTGAGCACCGAGCTCTGAATCGGTCTCCAGCAGAGAATGAGAAGGAGCTTCCTCCATCATTATTTTTTTCCTTCCTCTATCAAAAGGCCTAAAAATAATTTTAAGGGGTAAAACATCAAACCGATAGTGAGCCAGAAATTTCTCACCTCTCAGGTTTGCTCCTTCTCAAAGTTGAACACCATGCCATTCAGTGTATGCATAGCCACACTTACAGAATGCTGGTCTGAGAAAATGACGAAAGTGAATGGCTGAGACAGGTGGTGGTGATGTGGCGGTGGTGCCTTCGCCATATGGGAATGTATAGGTGGCTGATAGTGCCCGAATTTTTTTTGAGCAATTGACTTTATTAGTTTCTCCAGTTCGTTTGCCGTCTCTTTTCCTTCCTTTACAAATTCATCCACATCTATTAATTCATTTGCCATCTGCAGTACTGGGTTTTGTATTTCTTTGGTTGAATCCGTAGCTCCCTTTTCTACTCCCTCCTTCGCAGTTTGGTCTTCCCAAACCAAGAAGGATTCCTCGACTTGTTGCTTGAAAACCTTGTAATTTGTGTGCATTCGATCAAGTAACTCTGTGATGTGCATCATTTTTTCAAGAGCTTTTTCCATCAATGGCAGCAAATTTACTTGCCGATTGTTGAAGGTTATTCCGTCCATGGAAGAATCGGTAGCTCTAGATACCACTTGTAATGGACCCTCTTGAAATCTAGTGTAACTTACGGTAGTCTATTGTAATGTAATGAAAGTTGGGCTTGTTTGTAATGAGATAAAGCTGCTGTAGAAAAACAGAGTACTGATTGCAGAAGAATAAGATTGCAGAAAAGATGTTTGATGACTCTCATAGACTTATATTCATTGATAGTGGAAAGCTTCGAAGGTTTCCAACCTCCATACACATATCAATTCATACAAGATTCCAGAATACCCTTCCTACCATCCCTTCCCTTCCCTTTATATGAAATTATAAAGCAAAATAACAAACTCTCTAACAGACTCCACTCTTCTACATAGCCAGACTACTTGACACGTGGGTAAGGCTGCTCCTCTATGCAGACTACAATTGTTAAATGCAAACTTCACTAACACTAATACTAAACGGCACCGTGCAGATCTCCAGGAACGACATCGCCTCAGTTGGGTTCATAACAGTTTGGATCTACGATTCAACCCAGAAAACATGTTTGGTTGGGCGAACCCAGCCCAGCTTGAATGGACACAATTCCACTTATCAATTCTTTTTAGTAATTATCATCACAACATTTTCATATATAACATGAAATGATTGAAAGATAAATAATAAATATTTTTTTAATTATTTAAAGTCACATTAGGAAATTATAAAATAAAAAAATGTTAAGAAAATGACGAATATCATTTTTCTTTCTATCATAGTTAGACGTTCTCGACTCGTCAAAAGCTAAATCTTACGAACTGTTTGCTTTATTTCATCTGCTAAAACGGGAATATATTTCTTCTTCTTAATTAGAGTCCAAGATGAAGAAATCCAAAAAACACGTTTTAAGTTGTAAAAATGTTGTCGAGTATATATAGAAGTAGCAGATTCCATACTAAAGACACTGAAGTCTGAGTGTTTGTAGAAATGCCTCACTAACCAAAAAAGCACTGTGAGGGTCTTTATTCATGTATATGCTGCTGGCTAGGACTTGTACAAGTTGTATTCAAACGTTGAGTGATATTCAATTATACAAGGAAATATGATTTGTGCTAAGAAAGAGCCATTGTTGTCATGAGTTGATGTGCCTTGACATTGCATCATTAACGAAGGATGTAGCGCGCCTTGTTGGTGTAGCTTGGAAGGATTTGTACTTTCCTCAATAAAGGATTTACACAAGCTTTGAAACTTAAGTACATGATATGATTTTAGGGATGTGAAACTACCACTTGTCCCAAAAGGTTGAAGGAAGAAAGAAATTTTTATTTTTTATTTTATATCTTAACACTCCCCTCACGTGTGGGCTAGACTCTCCTTTAATGAGAGCACCCAACGTATGGAAAATTTAATTAATTGGATGAAGTGTAGAGTTGATTTGAACTCAGGACTTCTACTCTGATACCATGTGAAATCATCATTTGTTTCAAAAATTTAAACTGATGGGAAGAAGTAGATTTTTATTATTTATTTTAGATGATCTTAACAAGGGATTCTACCTATAGAAATCAAGGAAAATGGCAAGGAATGGACCAGAGAAATATAAATAAGATGATCCCTTCGAGATGATTGATCACCTTATGATAGTAATTCCTTATAAGGGTCGATATATATATATATATATATAGTTCCTAATATGGAAACGACAAATATAGTATCAACTCAAGCATGATTAATTGCATTGATAAAATAGAGAGAAATGAGGAGAAATTGAATACAAATACTTGGTATAGTTCAAACTAATTTGAGATTGACCCTTAATTGGAAAATAAAGACTGAACCGAATAGAAGACTGGCAAAGGCCCCAAATGCAAATATTCAAATCGACAAAAGCTAGACTCCATAAAAGACAAAAGATTCATTAGGCAACTAAAACTGCATCACTATTGCAAGAATGCTACTAAAATATATAAAGCTCTTGCTTGATGCTTAATGCATGATTGCTGCAGAATACAAATCAGATATGATGCCACAAACATGGTGAATGTAACAAATTAAAGCTTTCTTGCTTGTGATTTGTCATTCGACGAAACCGATCTTGATCAAGGCCTTTTTGTATTACAGCACATCAGAATCTCCATGATTCTAGCACATCCCGCCAGTTTTGTTCCCAATATTTGATTTCCTTGTATAGCAATTATTTGATTTTATTTCCATGTAAACCATCACTCGTACATAGCTATATATTTGTAAACAATTGCAATGTAGAATACAATGAATTATTCAGCAAAAACTATTGCTTAACATGGTATCAGGCCAAAGCAGGTTCTGACTTACCTCTTCCCCTGCCGATGGCTTCTTCAACCGACCCTCCTCCGAATCCAAATCCTCCTCCACCTTCTTCCCCATATCTCCTCCACCCCTCTGATTCTCCTAGCCTTGTTCTTCTTTCCGGTCTTCTCACCGGTGACAATTTTCCCAAATGGCAGCGTGCTATTCGCTGTGCACTCAATGCTAAACACAAGCTTTCTTTTGTCAATGACACTCTCAATGCCCCAGCTAAAACATCCCCTGATTATGCCCAATGGAGCCAGACCAAAGATATGGTCCTAACTTGGATTCTTAACACAATCACCCCTTCCCTAGCCAATTCCTTGGACTATCACGATGATCCTCGAGATGTTTGGCTTGATCTCGAATCTCGTTTTAGCCATGGAAATAATGCTCGTCTATTCCATCTTAAAAGAGAGATCTCCAACCTTCATCAAAACCAACTTTCCATACCCGACTACTACAACAGTATCAAACAACTCTAGGATGAGTTGAGAAATCTCCAACCTCTCATCGATGCCAGTATCTTGGAAAAAAGGGCAGAAGATGAACGTGTCTTTCAGTTTCTTCTCGGTCTCAATGACTCATACGTTGCTCTTCGGTCCCAAATCCTTGCCACCGACCCTCTTCCATCTCTGAACAAGATTTTTTCTATCCTCTTTCAGGAGGAACAACATCGGCTACTTCAAGTGTCCCGCATCCACCCAGAAAATCTCGTTCTTGCTGCTCGGAGTTCTTCACATGAATGGCCACCTCTCAAATGCACCGAATGCAGTTAGGATGGCCACCTGCGAAACCGATGCTGGCGTGTTATCGGCTATCCCCCTGGCCGTGAACCTCGCAACCACCACAGGCCATCTCTGCTCGGGAAACCCCCTTCTGCCACTATCCATCTTGCTGCTTCTTCCTTTAGCCCGGTTCCAACTGCTTCTTCCTCCAGCTCGATTCTAGGTCTCTCCTCCAAGACCTATCAATAGCTCATGAATCTCTTGCAAAATCCCTCACCCACTGCGAATTTTGTTGGTAACTCTTTCTCAAACCCTTCCTTTTTTGATTCTCAAACTGATTGGATAATTGACAGTGGCGCTAGTGATCATATGAGCCACTGCCGATCATCATGTTTGAGTCTTCAACAGCTTCATTTGAGCCGTGAGATTCGGCTACCCACAGGTGCCATGATTCCTGTTGAAGGCATTGGTACCATTCAGCTTTCCGAAAATATCATCCTCTCCAATGTCCTTTATGTCCCTCTCTTTCATTATAATCTCCTATTTATCCCTCAACTCATTAATAATTTACCATGTGTTGCCCTTTTCTCATCTTCTAAAGTTTTTTTTCAAGACCTTCAGTTGAAGAGGCTAATTGGAGTAGGTGAAGCTTGCAATGGACTCTACATATTTCGACCACAAAAAGCCATTGCCTTCTCTATTCACACTCTTGACAATAAAACCTTATGGCATCAACATCTAGGTCACCCTTCCAATTTTGTTATTCCTAATATTTTTGATAGTCCATGTACTCTTTCTTATTGCGATGTTTGTGCTCATTCTAAACATATTCACTTACATTTTCCAAATCATGCTACTAAGAGTACGATTCCTTTTAATCGACTTTATTGTGATATTTGGGGTGGATATTCTACTGCTTCCATTTGTGTCGCACATTATTTCTTGACTATTGTTGATGATTTTTCACGTACTACCTGGATTTATTTAATGCCTTTCAAATAAGAAAGATTTAGTCATTTAATGCATTTTTTTGCCCTTGTCAAAAATCAATTTAATTCAACCGTTAAACATATTCGCACCGACAATGGCCAAGAATTTCTCTCTCAAAATCTACAAACTTATTTCCATGATCACGGCATCATTCATGAGCGTACTTGTATTGAAACTCCTCAATAGAATGGTGTTGTGGAGCGTAAACATCGACATCTCTTGAATGTTGCCCAAAGTCTTCGTTTTCAAGCACATTTACCCTTCAAATTTTGTGGCAAGTGTGTCCTTACCGCTACCTATCTCATCAATAGAGCTCCTACTCGGTCTCTTCAAAATCAAATTCTTTTTCAAATTCTTCTCACCACTCCACCCACCTACACTCATCTCCGGGTGTTTGGTTGTCTTTGCTATGCTCAAACCCTTACAACCCATCGCGATAAATTCTCACCCTGTGCATCTCGTTGTGTCTTCCTTCGTTATCCGAGCAACCGCAAAGCTTATAAGTTATATAATATGGATGCACATGCCATTTTCTACTCCCGTGATGTTACGTTCCAGGAAAATCAATTTCCCTTCCAAACCCTTGTGTCTCCACCTACGCCTACTTCCATCATTCTACCTTTACCCATACTCAAAAATCCCATTTTTCCTAACACTTCTCCTCCGACCATACCTCCCGATCCTACCCCTCCCTCTCCTCGCCCATGTCGTACTATTACCTGACCTGCCTATCTTCTTGATTATGTTTGTCCCACCATACCCACAGAGTCCATTGCCACTTCTACAGCTGCACAGTCCTCAGGTACTTCTCATCCCTTATCTACATTTATCTCATACTCTTGTTTTTCTCATGCTCATTATTCATTCTTAACTACTCTTACTGCATCTATTGAACCCACCTCTTATTCAGAAGCTACTCGCCACTCTCACTGGCTTGAAGCTATGTCCTCTGAATTCTGTACTCTTGAAGAAAACTCTACTTGGACCCTTGAACCTCTCTCTCTTGGTAAGCAACCCATTGGTTGTAAGTGGGTCTTAAAGACCAAATTATGAGCAGATGGTACTGTTGAGTGTCATAAAGCTCGCATTGTGGCCAAGGGCTACACTCAAGTTGAAGGCATTGACTATCATGAAACCTTTGCTCCAGTTGCCAAAATGACCACAGTCAGCTATGTTCTCGTTGTTGCCGCCGCCAAAAATTGGATTATTCACCAAATGAATATCAACAATGCATTCTTACATGGCGACCTTGATGATGAAGGTTACATGAAACTTCCTCCCGGTTATTGTCTTAAGGGGGAGACACGAGTTTGTCGTATACGGAAATCTCTCTACGATCTCAAGCAGGCCTCTTGGAATTGGTTTTTTAAACTAACATCTGTTCTTCTTACTGCAGGTTTTATTCAGTCTCAAGCGGACCATTCTCTTTTTACTTTGATCACTGCTACCAACCTCACCATTGTACTTGTTTATGCTGATGACATCTTGGTTGTCGGCAATGATCTTTCTCAGGTTACCTACTTCAAAACTATTATTTCCACTCACTTCAAAACCAAGGATCTTGGTCCTCTCAAATATTTCCTTGGACTTGAAGTTGCTCGCTCTCCTTCTGGCATCTTTCTCAATCAACGGAAATATGCCCTGGACATCCTTGCCGATAGCGGCCTCCTTGGTTCTCGTCCTACTTCCTTTCCTATGGAACAACACCTGAAGCTCAGCGACACTGATGGCGACCTTCTTCCTGATCCAGGCCCTTACCGACGGTTAGTTGGATGACTCATTTATCTCACCATCACCAGACCCGATATTGTTTTTGCAGTGAACATTCTCAGCCAATTTATGCATGCCCCCCGAGTTCCGCACATGACCGCTGCCACACGTGTTCTTCGCTACATCAAAGGCACTCCAGGCCAAGGCATTTTCTTCTCTTCCTCCAATGATTTGCATGTTCATGCTTATGCTGATTCTGATTGGGCCAGTTGCCCCACCACTCGTCGCTCCACTACCGGTTTCTTCATCACACTTGGTTCTAGTCCCATTTCTTGGCGTACTAAGAAGCAGACTACAGTTGCTCACTCTTCCACGGAAGCTGAATATCGTGCCATGGCCGTCACTACATGTGAACTCGTCTGGATTCAGCAGCTACTTCATGATCTCGGCATCTCTCACAAAGATCCCATGACTCTCTATTGTGACAATCAGTTTGCCCTCTACATTGCACAAAATCCAGTTTTTCACGAGCGCACCAAACATATTGAAATTGATTGCCACATTGTTCGTGACAAACTTCGTTCTGGTCTCTTCACCATCGCTCATCTTTCCTCCTCCGAGCAGATTGCCGACATTTTCACCAAAGCCTTGGGTTCTGATCTCTTTCATCACTTATCTCGCAAGTTGGGCATTACGGATCTTCATGCGCCAACTTGAGGGGGAGTATTACAGCACATCAGAATCTCCATGATTCTAGCATCTCCAGCACATTAGAATCTCCATGATTCTAGCACATCCCACCAGTTTTGTTCCCAATATTTGATTTCCTTGTATAGCAATTATTTGATTTTATTTCCATGTAAAGCATCACTCGTACATAGCTATATATTTGTAAACAATTGCAATGCAAAATACAATGAATTATTCAGCAAAAACTATTGCTTAACATTTTGCTTGCCTTGCGATCTTCTCCCATGAAAAACCTATTTGGCAGTCCCTAAGCTCCTTCCTGCCTTTATTGGTGGTGTGAGTTACATCATCGTATCCATGTTGGTGAGCCTAGACAAATTTTTCTCTAAATGCAAGGCGCTTCAATAAGCCTCAAACATGTTAAGATGATTAAAATAAAAATTCAGTGTATATTGGAATTGTTTCCTCATTCCACCAATATATTGATCCGATACCAATTGATACAGTAGATTCCAACAAATTTGCATGCATGATCAAGTATATAATGATCTATAAATCTATTACCTTGCATGATCAAGTAGATAAAAGTTAGAGTTATAATATTATGTAGTTGTAGATACATCATTTGAAACGGGGTAGAAACATCGATCTCACGTGCTTCAACAATTTTTCCTAACTGTTTATTTGTCTGTTTTTATTGTTGCCACCAAGTAGAATTATAGATACTCGAACATGAAAATTTGTACGTAACAAGCAAGAACACACCGATGATCCTCGAGAACGTCCTCTATGAAATTCGAAGTCAACTCCATGGAATCCACCCAATCCAAGATCAATTCCTTGGCTTTCGGGGATTTTTGTTGGGGTCTTGGGTTTTTTGCATGTTTTTGGAGATTTGTTTAGAGTATTCATCCGCCATAAGTGAAAGTTTTTTTAATAAATACGGGAAGGGGTCATTCTTGTACATGTGACCTCGGCTCTTTTGAAAAAAAAAAAAAAAACC
>QEOT01005121.1:724-48557 GCA_003123785.1 Pterocarya stenoptera | reverse complement strand
GTAATGGAATGCGCGCATCGATTTTGTGATCGATGCATTTTGGTTGCTTCCCAAGTTTCAAAGTTTGCAAGGAATCTTGCGTTTTTAGTTGTTCCTTCTATAACCCAATCCAAAGCTTTCCAAGGGTTATGTATATATAGCTGAGATAGCCACTGAGGAGTCACCTGCTATTTGTATCTTCATGATTTTTTGTTCATGAGCTTCTTGTATATATTCCAATGAAGGCTGCCTTTGCTTCTCCTTGGTTTTGGTTAGTATTTGTTGAGAAACTTGTTATGATAAATGCAAAGGATCCATCTGGATTTCTGCAAACTGTTGTTGAGGTGCTGCCTGTGGGTCTTACATGAGCCACATCAAAAGTTAGAAAGAAATGATTTTTAATGAGTGGGGGGTACCTAGAGGTGCAATCCTGAACTTCTTTCTCCTTCCGGACTTGGCAATGTTGATTACAAGGATGGTGTTATGGTTAACAAACCAACACAAAAGAATTTTCCTCACTTTTTTTTAGGAGATCATTTTCCAAGGTCTCTTTTACTCATTGTTGGTTACTGTTTTTTTCGAGCACAGGTCAAATTTTGTTGCCTGTTTTTAGCATGTATACAAATAAACCAATATTTAGTTCATCATGCGCCATTTCTATCAAGGGCTGGTTTGGTTACACAAAACCAAACTATCTAATCTCATATCATCTCATATAATCATTACAACTTTTTCAAACTCCCACACAAAATATAATAAATAATTCAGTTTTTTTAAATCTCAAAATAAAAATTATATTATAATAATATTTTATTCAACTTTCAACAAACCATTTCATCTCAACTGAACTGCATAACCAAACGAGGCCGTATTCTCATCTCATCTCATATGAACTGTGTAACTAAATGTGCACTATTTTACAAGTAATTGGTAGATAGTTTTAAATTATGGACAAGTGATACTCTTAATAATCTTAAANTCTGAACTGCATAACCAAACGAGGCCGTATTCTCATCTCATCTCATCTCATATGAACTGTGTAACTAAATGTGCACTATTTTACAAGTAATTGGTAGATAGTTTTAAATTATGGACAAGTGATACTCTTAATAATCTTAAAATGCTATGCATGTCATAATAAATTAATGTTTATACAAGCAGTTTTAATGTTATGGCATGTCATAATAAGTTGGGAGTATCACGTAGTCATATTCTGTGGCTACTTAATAGTTTTCCTTGCTCAAGATAGAATGATCGTCTCGGTGATTTCTTTTCATGTGTTTTGGAATAAATTATACTAAATTTGAAAAAAAAAAAAAGAAGTGATAATTTGAATTTACTATGAAACTTGTTACTATACAATATATATATATATATTATAAAAGCGTCTATCCGTTAGTGAACAATAATTGGCCCCAATGTTGGTTCAATTTTGTAAGTTTGTTCCGTTTTATTGTTGTAATCAGAATTATCTTCTTTAGTTCTTTCAAAGTGAGTTCATGGCTAAATTTTGTTGCGTGTCAGGGTGAGGGGATGGTTTANGAAGTGATAATTTGAATTTACTATGAAACTTGTTACTATACAATATATATATATATATATATTATAAAAGCGTCTATCCGTTAGTGAACAATAATTGGCCCCAATGTTGGTTCAATTTTCTAAGTTTGTTCCGTTTTATTGTTGTAATCAGAATTATCTTCTTTAGTTCTTTCAAAGTGAGTTCATGGCTAAATTTTGTTGCGTGTCAGGGTGAGGGGATGGTTTAGACGTCGGCTGATGGGAGGGCTACTGTTTGTGTGAGTGGGTTTAGTTTGTATATTGGGAATATGAATTTTTAGAATATTTTATCATTATTTATTATTTTATTATTATTCTATATATATTTTTTATTACTATTTAATATTTTATAATTACTTTTTCATTATTATTCACAGAATACATAAGAATACCTACTACCTAAACACTTTGAGTGGCTCTACAATCACCATTGAAAGCTCCTGTTGGGAGCTCCTGCTAGTATATTTTAGATATTTTTTTATATATATTTTTTTAACACTTTCAAATATTTTTTTAATTTATTTTGTTGTTAACTGCACCTTCTATATCTTGCAATGAACTATAAGTGGAGGCATTCATCTTGGAACCTGGTCCCCAAACTCAGACCCAACAAATGAAAGAATCACAGAATTCGATGGCGAGGTAGTGGCTAGAGGGAAAGGAACATACAAATGTGACCAGAAGACACTGATGGCCTATGATAAACTTCAAATAATTGTGGATCAAGGTTTAGCAACCCTATTTTCTCCCATAGAGGACTGAATTTTCTATTTCTTTTTTCATGAACTTCTTTTGATAGAGAGGTTTGAACTCCTCCTCATCTATTGCTTCTCTTTGGTTTGACTTATGTGAGCTCATCAGCAGAAGATGAATCTTCGCCTCCGTCATTACCGTTTGCATCCTCATTCTCATCGGATCCTTCACTTTCAGCAGCAGTTCGATAGTTTCTCCTTCCTCTCAGGTGAACATTTCGATAGCCTCGTGATCTCTTAACATGAAATGCAGTTGTTGTGGCTTTAGTTGTTGACCGCTTCTTACCCAAAGCTTTTGCTTGCCGTCAAGGGCTATGGAAGCTTGTATCTATCCAAAAAACGAACTCATAGCGATCAATCTTACTTCTCTTGGCCATGTCCACTGAATTTGTTCCATCTTCCCATGGCCAATACTTTGTAGGTGCACGAAACGGGTCACTAACAGCCATAATGCACGAAATGTGTGCAATAATGCAACACTAAATCTCAGCCAATCCTGCCACAATAAAAACCTTATGTAAGGAACCATTAGCCTCTCTAGCAAAACTAGTGATCATTTAGTTCACTACCCTTTTATATTGGTTGAGGTCATGACATCATTTTTTTTTTTGTCAAGGGGGGGCTTCTGTATGCTTCTTTTTTTTAGAATATTTCATTCTTTTCCTGATTTGAGAATATTTCATTCTTTTTTAGGCTATGTAATTGTTGCTCCTCGCCGTTTGGCAACTGAAGCCGAGTCTTTACTTTCAACTGCTCTCATACACAAGATCAGTTAGTTGTTATAGATGTCCATACCTATGTATATATTTATATTTTTGAGGAATTAAGAAGTAGTTTTTTTTTTTCCTGCTGATCAGCAAGTGTTTTTTTTTTTTTTTTCAGGTTATGAGTGTCCTTGGTTTTGATCACCATGGCTTTGCTCATTTTCGAGATGAGAGGAAAAGACAACAAAGTCATGTAAACACTACTCCATATTAAACTCCTAAAGGTAAAATTATTCACCAGTGTTCTTACAAAAGCATTTCCTTGTTTTTGCATTTGCTACTAATAATAGCTTGAAGGATAACATGTATCTAAGCACTTAAAGTGTCTTGATGTTCTATTTGAAATCTAGATTATCTTTCTGTGTTTAAAACAGAATTAAGGTTCATTTGTTTTCACTTTGTTCATCTTCAAATCTTGTCGTCTCTGGAGAAGTTAATGTAAATAGTGACTTACTCATAATGAAATTGTATTCTTCTTGGATACTAAAATTTTGAATGTGTTGATTCTAATCAAAGGCTTAACTGATAGCTCTAATAATCACTCCTGTAAAATCGTGGTTGAGGCGTATACCACAGATAAAAACTGGCAGGTAATTATTGGTTATAGTTTTCAGATAATTTATTGATTAGTTTCTTCTGTCAAAAGCTAATTTAAAAACTTGTCCTTACAGGTATGTTTGGGTACTGAGAGTATTTTATGAGAATACCTCATTATTATTTTTTATTTTATTATTATTTTTTACATACTTTTTACTACTATTCATTACTTTTTACTATTATTTAATATTTTATTATCATTTTTTCATTACTATCCACAANGAAAACTGGCAGGTAATTATTGGTTATAGTTTTCAGATAATTTATTGATTAGTTTCTTCTGTCAAAAGCTAATTTAAAAACTTGTCCTTACAGGTATGTTTGGGTACTGAGAGTATTTTATGAGAATACCTCACTATTATTTTTTATTTTATTATTATTTTTTACATACTTTTTACTACTATTCATTACTTTTTACTATTATTTAATATTTTATTATCATTTTTTCATTACTATCCACAAACGTTTTCAAACACTTTTACTGACAAAATCTATAAGTGCGGGACTTTGCCAGTAACAAAAAGTACATATATGTGTTCAAAGTAATATACTAATTATCAATAATATGAATACTGACACGTATATCACTGTGTGCATTGGGTGGCTTTTTATTCTTCTTCATTTCCTTTTTGGTTCATTTCCTTTTTGGTTAGTTTCTTTTGAGGTGGGGGGAGGGATTTCCTGCTCCCTTTGTTTGAATTTGAATTGATCCACTATTTCACAATTTATTCTTTTAATGATTATAATTTAGATTTGGGCCAAAAGATGCTTCTTGTGCACATATTTAATTATTTTCATAGTGCTAAAATCTTTACCAGAAACTTGAATGAGATTTTTTTTTTTTTTTGAAAGAAGGAGGACGAAACCTCCCGCATTTATTGAAATACTCACTTATGACAGAAGAAAACCGCAGTATTACAATAAAATAAAATCAACAATTGCAAGTGGAAATCAAAACTAACCCAACCTATGACTTAAGACACTCTTAAATAAGGAAGGCCCATCTTATCTGTTTTAAGCAAACCTTTTAAAAATCGTGGAATATCATTGTAATTATTCCATGTGCAGCTACATCCCTCAGCTCCCATGTGCGCCAAATAATCTGCCCGTGAATTACCTTGCCTATAGACTTGATAAATAGAGTAATTCAACCTTGACAACAGATCTAAGATCTCCTCCCAAAAATCTTCAAAGTACCAAAGGCCACATCTTGGCTTTTCCACCCACTGAATCATAAGCATAGAGTCCGTCTCCAGGTCTACATTAACTGAGCCCAACGCCTTCAATAACCGCAAACCATGTAATAAGCCCATACCTTCAGCAAAGGTATTTGTACCATGTCCAATATGCACCACAAAGGCACGAATAAGATCACCATTTGAGCTTCTAATCACCCCCCGACACCTGCTCTTCCTGGGTTACCTAAAGAGATACCATCTACATTCATTTTTAATTTCCCTTCCATCGGCTTCAACCATTTGACAACCTGCACATACTTCCTCATTGGCTTTTTAATGGGAATATTAAAACTTTGTAAAATCTGAGCATCCCTATGTGGGAGAGAGGCACCTGCAGTTAATTTTTCTCCTACTCAACCAACCCATAACTGAATAGCCCTCCAAACTGAGGCACTAGATTCAAGAATACCCTCCATGCGGCTTGTACACCGACGCAACCAAAGCCTCCAGGTGATGATGAGAGGAATTAAACCCATCAACTGTCCCATTTGTGATCTTTTTGTAGCCTTTTGAAGCCACAATGCAATAATGTCCTACCAACGTTGTCCAGGAACATAAGGAATACCCACAAGTACACTTGCTTTTTTCCTTACTTCCTTAGCAAATTCACCTGTTGCCAAAACATGATCTTGGTCTTCATAACCACCATTCATACTACAATTACATTTAGAAATAATAGGAATACCAGTCTTTTTGACCCGATCATCTACACTAAGAGCAAGACCAAAAGCTTTCCACACCATAACAGGAATATGTTTTGGTAAACAAGAGTGCCAAACAATAGAATCTTTGTCTATTGATCTCCTGCCTCACCCTGATATGTTCATATATGCCAATTTAGCTTGCTCCCAATAGGGGGGAAACCAGAGAGATGATGATGGTGCAAAGCGAGTTTTCTTTCGTGAAGAGTGATTTATAGAAGGAATATCAGGACAAGCTTATGTAATATAGATCTGACTTTTAAAGTTTATTCATATATTTTGCTAGGAAAACTATTCGTCTTTTAGTTTCCATATTACTCATAGTACCGCAATGTTTTGGTTATCATTATCTATAGATGCTTGTTAAAATTTGCTTTTCTAATCCTATTCATTAAACTATTGATTAATCAATTTTATTTAAAAAATAATATTATTTTTGCCCTTTGTGGACATTTGTAATCTCTAAATTTTTTTCTCCCAACTAGGTAAACGTGCCTTGCACGTTACTCCATAGCTAGTGTGTATATATGTGTAGACATAAATGAGCTTATGCCCGTGAGTCTTCTACAACATGGCTATTGATCAATCAGTGAGGTTGGTACCATGCCTGTTAAAATATATTATATGTTCGGTCTTTTAAATGGAAGAAGTTTGCTTTCTTTCCTTCTTGTTGACGTTAACAATCTTTTCAGAAATTTCATCAAAATGAGCTTAATTTCTAGACAAAAAAATTTTAAAATTGAAAAATAGGTAAATAAGTGCAAAACTATAAGTATGCATTATTTTGTAAAGAACGATTTCCTCTCCGTTCTTAGAGGGAGTCTGCATTTATTTATAAATGATCAGACACTAGTATTTGATTCCATCTCTATCTATACATGTTTATCAAGATTATATAGGGTTAGTTTGAAGGCTTATCACTTGCAAATTGAGTTGTGAGTTATCTTTATCATGATCTGATCTATCAAGGAGAGAAAAAAAGTAAGATAATAAAGGTCTTCTCATAAAGCACAAATCACTCTAGAATCCCAAGTTGATTGACAGCTGATTGTATATGTAGGTGTTTCCTCCTTCAAATTATTATTCTTTGCTCGATGTGATATAAATATATGAACTTATTTAAAAATTAAGCTTGGCATCTATCAAATTTAAGTTTACATTAATCAAGTCCATTTAAATAATTGAAGAGATAACAAGTACTAATGTGTCTCTGTCCGGATAACTGTAATATTCTTGTTAGGGAAGTGTTAAGTGACTAGGCTCATCAATTTTCTTCAATAAAGAGTAGTGAAACCCATGTTTTGGGGGGTGGGCTTTGAGAGAGAGAGAAGCATCAGGCTTTGAGATTTTCCACTCTTTAGGGGATGGGCTTACTCTCTGTTTGTGAGACATACTGACATGGGTCTAGGCTAGTGATGAGTCATCATCAATTACTAGGTATAACTGTAATGCCTGTTCTTGTGGTGTGACTTTTTATAAAATAATTTTAAGAAAGGATGATGAGAATTATCGTTCTTTTTAAAACTTTTTACTTCCATACCTAGGATGCAAGACTTTACGTTATAAAATAAAATGTGCTTTGAGAATAAAAAAGGTTTACAGCGGAAAACATCAATCTTAAAATAAAAAGGCCTCTCATACAATTGAGACTCTCGTGCCTAGACTTCAGTGCTCTTCCCCTTGGGTCATGTCCGTCCTGACGCGTTCTGCTCATTTACTTCTTGTTGGGGGGGAATGGGCATATATAAAAATTAAAATGAGTCGAGTACTCAGTAAGCATTATTTCATACAATTAAAATATATTAACATAGGTTTTCAGTCATGTATTCATCATTCGATACATACTATACATACATGAGACATACATTCATTTTGAAAACATCACTAGGCGGGATTTTTCTTAAAAAATGGTTTTCTTTTCGTAAAACATTTCTCCTGTCAGTACCTTCATTTCTTAAAGAGTTCGATGCATTCATACATTCTTTCTTATCACTTTTCTTTAGCCAATACACATTGTTACACCCCGTGTTTTGGGGCTAGCGGTCTTCCTTTGGACCTAGATTCCACCCGTGGCCACGGGTTGGGAATCTCTTTCAGTTAGGGGGCAGCATTGGTTGTACTACCAGTACTACTTACCCGGCATTCCAATCTGCCCACCCAGTCCTTTGGTACCTTTTCATTCAGTCATGGTCGTTACGTATTTTCATACATTAAAATGTTCATTCATTCAGTCCTTACTTTCAATCCTTTCAGTCATTCTCATTTAACAGTTCATCTATGGAAAAACATCATTTAAAAGCATGAGCTTAAACATCATCTTTCAAGGCATCCATAAAGCATCAATTCATATAGACGTTTTAACATCAGTTCTTAGGGATGTTTTAAAACACTTTCTCAGGGACATTTAAAGCATTGCTCAAAGCATAAGACATGAGCCTCACATCTCATTTCGTGAAAATACATACAATAGATATTGCATATAGTCATCCATTCAAATGCATGCAATTAATACTTTGGTTGCATAAAAAGAGGCTGCCAAGAAGGGCCAAAAATACATATAACCTTGAACACTTAGCATGTTTTTTCATAAAACATCGTTTTCTTTCGTTTCGTAAAGTATCGTAAAAAGAAGCATTTCATTTTCATTTCATATCATTTAGAAAACTCTACAAGAGTATGAATATAATACTTACCTGGACTCCATGCTACTTTCATATCATACAGTCCATTCATGTGTGTGTCAGATAGCAACCTACATGCATACACATAACCTTAGCTTTATTCTCTATCTAGTAAATAAGTAACAAAACTCGAAATGGAACTGTACTTTACTTCAAACACTCTCATTCTATTCCATGCTTTTATGTGTCTCTTACTATGCTAAAACTTTCGGGATCTACTTACGGTCATTGCCTCTTCCAAACTCAAGGTCTTATCTCGAGTGTTCATCCACTAAAGTGAACCTCCACGATTCACCTTAGGGTTAAGGCACCAAGACCTTTGTCTTAATCTTCCTATTGACCACGTTTTGAAGCATGATTTTGACCGATGAAGTCATGCATCCCAATCCTAGATAATACACCCGTCACTAACTTCATGCATCTTAACTCACACTAAATCCTCATGCTCGTCCATACATGCCACATGGCTTTAAGCCAACTCTGAGGCTTAAGCACTGTGTAACCATGCTTAGGACAGATTACCTATTACATATGGTGAATCTGTCTGGCATATATTTCTAACCAGATTTCACACGTACCTTACCCCTCTTATCACCTAAGATCAACATATAATCCGTTGATCACTTGCTTGTATGGACAAGCGCCATACTCCGAATATCAAACTCTTTTAACCCGGCTAGCATGACTCTTCATGTTACCCGTCCCTCTTGACAATTCATCCCAACACTTAACACGATAAGACTATTAATAACTACACCTTATGTCACGTCATATAGCTCGAGATTACTCCCTAGCTGGACAGTGACCTTGTCATGTTACCTGACATCCCACTACGTCATTTGTACACCAATTCCTAACTCATCATGAGTACAGTCCCTCATGTACTCCGGTCACATCGTGACATCTCGCCACGTTCCTACTACGTCGCTCTTACACTAACTCATCACCCATCACAAGCACGACTTCTTGTTTAACCATGTCACTTCGTGACATTCCCCCGTCATGCTTCCGCTACGCTACTCTTACACTATTCTATCACTTCACACATACTCCCAGTCATGAGTTAACTATACGGTGACACTTGTCACCTCAAACTAGAGGCCACATTACAGCTACTTCAGGACACAGTTCCACGGTTCTTAACACTACTCATCACGCTTTACGCTCATCAACTACGCAACTATTCTTATCTTCGCGACATGCCACACGGAGTATCGCCTCACCTGTGGAGTGTACTCCCTTCACACACGCTACGCTGCATCACCACTACGGCATACACGCCATATGGTGCATCGCTCCATCACATGGAGTACACTCCACGTCTACTCCCTTCACAGTATGCTATGCCACATAGAGCACATTCCACATGTACTTTTCCATTTCACACAACGCCACATCACCGTTACAGTGCATACTTCACAACCACACTTCCCAGCACAGTCCATAATACTACACATCATATTTCCCAACTACGTCCAACACTTCACGTACATAGCACATCACATCACCACACTACACAACGAACTTCACAAATACTAACAGCACAGTCTACAACCTAACCACCCAACTAACATAATAATGAGGATAAAGGGAAAGTGAGTTATACCATCGATGGGATAACCCGTGCATTGCTCGCTGTTTGGCATGGCCAGTGGCGTCGGAAGCCACTAGCTTGGGCGGTAGCGGTCACTACCGTGACCTTACAACAGGACCAGATCTAGGATTATAGTGGGTAGATCTGGGCTATGTGAGGGTGGTCGACATGGTAGGAAATCCGTGGGTGGCGGCTAAGGCCGTATACAGTGGCTGTTAGCCACGTACAGTGGTTGTTTGGGTTATTGAAGATGGCTACAGGTGCAGATCTATGCATATGAGGGTTGGGTCATGGTCCTAGGGTGGTGGCCTCGTGGTGGTGCCGAGGTGGCACACGTCGGAGACACGATCGCTCGTGGAGGAGTTTAGGCAGTGGGTTTCAACATGGGAAATCAGAAGGAGAGCTTGGCTGGTCGTTGGTTGGCAATGGAGGAGATTATGGGGTTGCTGGTGGAGCTATAGTGGCGAGGTGGAGGTGGCACGGTGGCCTACGGTGGGGATCTAAGCCAAATGGGTGGACCCGTGTGCTAGAGAGTAAGGGAGCCTGCGGGAGGAAGGTGGCTCGACTAGGCATGAGGGTGGCTAGGGGAGGTTTTCGGTGAGAGAAGGAGCTTCTGATGGTGGTGCGGTGGCCATGGGAGTGGCTGACGGAGGCGTTAGGGGGAGAAACCTATGGGTTTTGTGCATGTTTTAGGGAGGAGCTAAGGCGACTGGGTCAAGGGGAAGGGAAGGGGGTTGTCAAGGGAGGCCCGTGGTGGTGCTCGGTGGCGGCCTTTGCTGATGACGGCAACGCTAGGAGGGAGAGAAATGGGTGAAACCCATTTCAGTTGGGCTACCGTAGGAGGAGAGAGAGAGCTGCGAAGTGGCTGCCGACGTGATGTGCTCGCTGACGTGAAGTGGGAGTCGCCGGTGGTGGCGATGAGGCTGGGTGGTGCACGGCAGCGCCGGGCTGAGAGAGGGAGATCGAACGGGGAGGGGGTGTGTGTGGCCTGAGGGAGAGGGAAAATGGGAAAGAGAGGGAGAAAGAAAGGGAGCTAGGGTTTTAATCCAAACCCTTCATCTTGGGGTCTTCAAATCGATCTAACGGTAGGTTTTAATTACTGATTTGAAAATGCGTAAATATCGATTTAACTGAAAACACTGAGAGAAATTAAGATAAAATATTATTTAAACTAAACTTTAGTTTTTAAAATAATATTCCTTCATCATTAATAAAATGATGAAGTCTTGTTTAATATCTCTATGAGAATAAAATCATCTAATTAATTAGCGCTTTCAACATAATTTAAATCCCATAATATTTTAAATAACTAAAATCATGATTTTCTACAATTATAATATTTTTGGAGCTCTTCAAAAATATTATAGAGCTCCAAAAATATTATAATTGTCTTACTTAAAATCAGGTTTGGTTCAATAACATTAGAAATACCCTATATAAATATTTCAGGACATTTAAAATATTCGAGGGTTTTAAAACACTGGACGTACTTTAGAAACCACTTAATATATTTAAAAACACGTCATCGAGGTTTGACATGTATAACAAGACTCATAACCCTTAAAGAGAAAAAGGAGCAGGTTGTTACAACGACCTGGATAACTCATCTCTCCAACTTGCTCAAAATAAAATCTCAAAAGAAATGTTTGCATATAAATATTCTGGAAAAGGAAATGACAAGATTTTAGTTTATTCAACTTTTACAAGATGCAGTGTGCAAAGAGCTCTCGAATCTTGTAGAAATTGATAATTATAAAGGACTTTTTTGCAACAAGGATGTATGTATGTGTTACATATACTAGAAGTAATAATGTTGTTGTGTAGGGTACAAAATTCTAACACAAGATTTTATTAACATGCTGAAAAGAATGAAATAATATGCGCATCATGAAACTTTCATCAAGCTGTAGTGGCTGAGGACGATTTTGAGAATTAATAAGGCATGCAGCCCTCACAAAAATGGCTTACTCTTTTTTTTTTTCAAGAATTATGCAGAGGAGATTGTATAAAATAAAACTCAGCTTTTTCATTTTTTTTTCTTTTTCTCTTTTACTTTCTTGGTAGTTTCAATCTCTTGATTGTTGTTTTTGTAAGGTTATGGAGAGCTCTAGAGTGTTGTCACCACGGTTTTCTTTTAGGGACTGCAGACAACATATGGCCTTGCTACCAATGCAACGGCCTCGTGACCTTTTGGGAGCTTTTTACAATGAGTTTTATATGTGAAATTCAAGAAGCAAGTGGAGATCATAAAATTAAATAATCACACTGTACCTTGCCAAACTGAGACCAAATTCCTTACTGAAGTATGAACAAATAAAATTTCTAAGTAAAAGCTAATGGGAATAAGGAAAGCAATCATATGTAGCATGTCAAGTATTACAAGATCTTCTTCTTAGTTAGGGCTATTAGGTTCCCCATGTAACACCAACAATCAACATATCAATTACTTTGGATCGACGATTGAGTACATTGACTTGACAGGAAAGTTTGATTTGAATTGTCTTCAATATCCTCTGGTTGTCTCTCCAGTGATGATAGAAAAGGCTTGGGAGGTATTTGTAAACTTTCAATACCTCCTTCAAGCATTTCTACAACTTTATTCATTGAAGGACGATCGTTTGGTTGCATCTGTATACACCATAACGCAACTATAATCATCTCCTTGGCTATTTTCTTTTCATCTTCCGTGGCATTTTCTATTTNTGAGGATAAAGGGAAAGTGAGTTATACCATCGATGGGATAACCCGTGCATTGCTCGCTGTTTGGCATGGCCAGTGGCGTCGGAAGCCACTAGCTTGGGCGGTAGCGGTCACTACCGTGACCTTACAACAGGACCAGATCTAGGATTATAGTGGG
Source organism: Pterocarya stenoptera (assembly GCA_003123785.1). NCBI lineage: Eukaryota > Viridiplantae > Streptophyta > Magnoliopsida > Fagales > Juglandaceae > Pterocarya > Pterocarya stenoptera. Next base: position 35,834 of record QEOT01005121.1, on the reverse strand, counting down.
TAGATCTGGGCTATGTGAGGGTGGTCGACATGGTAGGAAATCCGTGGGTGGCGGCTAAGGCCGTATACAGTGGCTGTTAGCCACGTACAGTGGTTGTTTGGGTTATTGAAGATGGCTACAGGTGCAGATCTATGCATATGAGGGTTGGGTCATGGTCCTAGGGTGGTGGCCTCGTGGTGGTGCCGAGGTGGCACACGTCGGAGACACGATCGCTCGTGGAGGAGTTTAGGCAGTGGGTTTCAACATGGGAAATCAGAAGGAGAGCTTGGCTGGTCGTTGGTTGGCAATGGAGGAGATTATGGGGTTGCTGGTGGAGCTATAGTGGCGAGGTGGAGGTGGCACGGTGGCCTACGGTGGGGATCTAAGCCAAATGGGTGGACCCGTGTGCTAGAGAGTAAGGGAGCCTGCGGGAGGAAGGTGGCTCGACTAGGCATGAGGGTGGCTAGGGGAGGTTTTCGGTGAGAGAAGGAGCTTCTGATGGTGGTGCGGTGGCCATGGGAGTGGCTGACGGAGGCGTTAGGGGGAGAAACCTATGGGTTTTGTGCATGTTTTAGGGAGGAGCTAAGGCGACTGGGTCAAGGGGAAGGGAAGGGGGTTGTCAAGGGAGGCCCGTGGTGGTGCTCGGTGGCGGCCTTTGCTGATGACGGCAACGCTAGGAGGGAGAGAAATGGGTGAAACCCATTTCAGTTGGGCTACCGTAGGAGGAGAGAGAGAGCTGCGAAGTGGCTGCCGACGTGATGTGCTCGCTGACGTGAAGTGGGAGTCGCCGGTGGTGGCGATGAGGCTGGGTGGTGCACGGCAGCGCCGGGCTGAGAGAGGGAGATCGAACGGGGAGGGGGTGTGTGTGGCCTGAGGAAGAGGGAAAATGGGAAAGAGAGGGAGAAAGAAAGGGAGCTAGGGTTTTAATCCAAACCCTTCATCTTGGGGTCTTCAAATCGATCTAACGGTAGGTTTTAATTACTGATTTGAAAATGCGTAAATATCGATTTAACTGAAAACACTGAGAGAAATTAAGATAAAATATTATTTAAACTAAACTTTAGTTTTTAAAATAATATTCCTTCATCATTAATAAAATGATGAAGTCTTGTTTAATATCTCTATGAGAATAAAATCATCTAATTAATTAGCGCTTTCAACATAATTTAAATCCCATAATATTTTAAATAACTAAAATCATGATTTTCTACAATTATAATATTTTTGGAGCTCTTCAAAAATATTATAGAGCTCCAAAAATATTATAATTGTCTTACTTAAAATCAGGTTTGGTTCAATAACATTAGAAATACCCTATATAAATATTTCAGGACATTTAAAATATTCGAGGGTTTTAAAACACTGGACGTACTTTAGAAACCACTTAATATATTTAAAAACACGTCATCGAGGTTTGACATGTATAACAAGACTCATAACCCTTAAAGAGAAAAAGGAGCAGGTTGTTACAACGACCTGGATAACTCATCTCTCCAACTTGCTCAAAATAAAATCTCAAAAGAAATGTTTGCATATAAATATTCTGGAAAAGGAAATGACAAGATTTTAGTTTATTCAACTTTTACAAGATGCAGTGTGCAAAGAGCTCTCGAATCTTGTAGAAATTGATAATTATAAAGGACTTTTTTGCAACAAGGATGTATGTATGTGTTACATATACTAGAAGTAATAATGTTGTTGTGTAGGGTACAAAATTCTAACACAAGATTTTATTAACATGCTGAAAAGAATGAAATAATATGCGCATCATGAAACTTTCATCAAGCTGTAGTGGCTGAGGACGATTTTGAGAATTAATAAGGCATGCAGCCCTCACAAAAATGGCTTACTCTTTTTTTTTTTCAAGAATTATGCAGAGGAGATTGTATAAAATAAAACTCAGCTTTTTCATTTTTTTTTCTTTTTCTCTTTTACTTTCTTGGTAGTTTCAATCTCTTGATTGTTGTTTTTGTAAGGTTATGGAGAGCTCTAGAGTGTTGTCACCACGGTTTTCTTTTAGGGACTGCAGACAACATATGGCCTTGCTACCAATGCAACGGCCTCGTGACCTTTTGGGAGCTTTTTACAATGAGTTTTATATGTGAAATTCAAGAAGCAAGTGGAGATCATAAAATTAAATAATCACACTGTACCTTGCCAAACTGAGACCAAATTCCTTACTGAAGTATGAACAAATAAAATTTCTAAGTAAAAGCTAATGGGAATAAGGAAAGCAATCATATGTAGCATGTCAAGTATTACAAGATCTTCTTCTTAGTTAGGGCTATTAGGTTCCCCATGTAACACCAACAATCAACATATCAATTACTTTGGATCGACGATTGAGTACATTGACTTGACAGGAAAGTTTGATTTGAATTGTCTTCAATATCCTCTGGTTGTCTCTCCAGTGATGATAGAAAAGGCTTGGGAGGTATTTGTAAACTTTCAATACCTCCTTCAAGCATTTCTACAACTTTATTCATTGAAGGACGATCGTTTGGTTGCATCTGTATACACCATAACGCAACTATAATCATCTCCTTGGCTATTTTCTTTTCATCTTCCGTGGCATTTTCTATTTTTATGCCATTTTCATCTTGCACTTCCTCATAGACACAAGTGGGAAAGTATTCACTTGATTGGTCTGCAATTGCATTCATGTTCTTTTGCCTACCCATCATGTCCATCAATAACATTCCAAAACTATAAACATCAGCTTTGTATGAGATGCTTCCAATATTTTTGTAGCACAACTCAGGGGCCATGTATCCTATCGTTCCCCTTACAGCAGTTAAAGAAATAGTATTGTCATCCATATGATACAATTTTGCTAGACCAAAGTCAGAAACCTTTGGAGTAAAGTCTTCGTCAAGCAGAATATTGTGAGGCTTGATATCAAAATGCAGAATCTGCATTTGACATCCCCGATGTAAATACTCAATACCATGAGCTACTCCCAAAGCAATATCATGCATTTTCTCATAGCTTAGAAGAATACTTCCTTCTTGTGAAAAAACGTATTTATTGAGAGATCCATTGGGCATGAACTCATATATAAGAGCACGCTTTGATCCCTCAACACAAAAGCCAATTAGTTGCACTACATTAATGTGATGAATCTTTCCAATTGTTGGAACTTCACTGATTAACTCTTGCCCGTTAGCTTTGGACTTACCTAACATCTTTATAGCTACAAGTCGGCCACTTCGAAGTGTTCCCTTAAAGACAGTGCCATAGCCACCTTCACCTATTTTATCCTTAAAATTTTTGGTCATTTTCTTAACTTCTGAGTACGAATACCTTATTGGCATGAGATTGTTGTTATTTTGTAAAAATTCTTCAATGATGTCGAACGCTGATAAATGTCTCCTGCGCCATTTATATATCAAGAATGCAAGCACAAATGGGGTCCCCATTATCATTTTTGCTCCATGGAATACTCCTATCACCGAATGAAATGGATTGTAAGAAAACATATCTATTAATCGTTTAAAAGTTCTAGTACTTAAGCAAAGTAGTAGTTATTTTTCGGTGTAAATTTCATCAAAATGAAAGGTACACATGATGAATTTCACATACAACCTTCTAGATATTCGATACCACAAGCTACTACTCCTAGAGCAATATCATCATACACCTTCTCTTAGTTAAGAAGGATCAATGCCTACTTCGTGTGAATAAAAATGTATTTGTTGAGAAGTTCTTCATATACAAGAGTAATGTTTGATGCTTAAATGCAACAATAAAAAATATGCATCGCATTAACATGTTGAACCCTTCGATCCAGTGGTTGAAAAAAATATGTTGTTGCGCTACTTTCAAAATTCTACTAATTAAGCAAGCTAGGTAATTATTATTTTTTTGTAAATTTCATTAATATTATCCATCTTCTTCTTGTTTGTATATCTTCTAAAAGGGGAAATAGAAAACAAAGAAGACGAAAGGCAGAGATATATAGTTTCTTACCGAGGCCGATAATAATGATCATTAGTGGTATTAGGGATCCTACAAGAAAGAATACATATTAATTAATTAATTAACCAAGAAAGTGATTTGAATGAATTAGAAAATTCATGGCCTAAGAAAATTAAACATTTATATCATAGAAACCTCACCTTTATAACTATATCCATCAAAATAATCTTTGATACGTTTATCAATCCGACGTCCTGCCTTGCAGAAGAAAAGAATAATATCATCATGAGCATTTGGAAATTCACAATTAATCAATAAGTAATGCTAGATATAATTTTAAAGTGTGCAAATCTTGCACATTCTGCTTTAAAAAAAATGAATATTCCTTTTTTTCAAACGAGTGCACGGAACTTACACACCTTATGAGTACAAATATCAATTATCTTAATAGATTATTTGGAACCAAAAGAAAAAAGAAGCATGGAAATACTATTTCTATTAACAGAGAAAATAAAAACAGAGTTAGTGATCTTACCGCGGTCTGTCAGCCTTACTATATTGTCAATAGGGCCTACAATATTAGTAAGAAAAGTATATAAATAAATTAACATTCAAGAAAGATAAACGAAAAGGCCGTGATTTTAAATAATTTCAAAATATAGCCCAATAATTTGCATAACATTCTAATTTCTTTAGACGTATAATAAATAATTCTTGAGATTAACATTTGTGTCCAAAAATAAATAATTAAATATAACTCTTACTGTCATAATTCACATTTATGTCTATTAAGATAAATTATAAATGATTAAATCTAACTCTTGCTATCAATTTAAGCTTTTAAAATAAATGATGATCATTTCACATTGTATCAAAATAGAAATCTTAATTTTAAATCTTAGTCTGCACTTTATCTATTTAATTAAATATTTTGGAAAAACAAATTAACCTTACCGTCATATAGACCACGCAGCATGACACGGAAACCTGATTCGCCAAAGAAAAGAACAAAAGTTAGTGGTTGGAATTATCGACTAAAATCAATTCATCATCAGATATCATCACAATAATTCATCCAAGTTTTTCATTGTGCTTTCGATCATATATATATATATATATATATATATTCTTGATCAATTTTGAGTTAAAAATTAACCTCACCTAGTGTGTATACCAGAAATGGTATTCCAAGGATTCCTGGTTTGACAAACAAAAGATAAATAATGTTAGCGGTTGGAAACATTCCTATATATTATGGGGGTTTGGTATATATGGGTATACATGCATAAAGAAATTTCGTAAAAGTAGCATTCATCGTTTACTTGATAAGAAATCGGATCCCGCGGTGTTTACTCACCCGTATGTCTTTTACAGCAATAACGATATTCGCTAAACTCGAAGATGCCGCAGTTTCCACAATCGGGGGTATCCCAAGCAAGCTCAAAACCGTATAGCAATAGGTTGTGTAAATCTGTGCAGGAAATACTACTTGGATCTTCTGGTAGCGGATTGCGGACTGAGTACGGCCACAATGTCCGGAATATATGCTCTACTTGGCACAAGTCCTCCACATCCCCTGGGTTCGTCAGGTTATATATCACATATCTAAACCCTGCCTCAAGCTGGGATGAAGATAAGTTAGAAGCATACGCTCTATTGCCAAAGCAAGTAGATTTGTTCAGATACCATGGGGAATTCACTCGCTTTTCACAGTTCAACAAAACCATGGTTTCTGTGTTCAGCCGATAATATGGAGTATTGCCCGATGACAAGAAATAACGAGGGATGTAGGAGTAATTATCCTTTTGAATACCCGAGTCTACAACTCGAATTGTATGGGAAGTGTAATTGATTTCCTGGACGTAGTGTTCTACGGACAGCAAGTATAACACAGTTTGGTTGTCCTGACATGACAGGGTATACCTTGGGTTGCCGCAGTTTGAAGGATCGTTTTCCAATCGAAATGGAGAGCTTATGTTGGGGATATTGCCGCAGGAAGAAGGAAGACAGTCCCGATTTGAATCCTTAGCACTGCAAGTTTGATGAAGAAGTAGCACAACTAGAACGCGCGATAAGGGCCATGAGTTCTGCAGGAAGGGACAGTACACCTGTCTTCATTCTGGGAGAAGAGAGAGAGAGTATAGCGCATAGCTTCCACAGCTGTGAACAAACAATATTATAGACAGAAATGCTAGAGCTCCCGAAGATGAGTCCCGAATTTTGCATCCCGAATGACGTGGAGTGACCTATGTGGCTACTTTAATTACAAAAAAACCAATCTGAATTTAAAAATAAAAAACAACAAATATCATCCTCTTTCGTGGGTCTCCCGTCTCCCAAATTTTCTTCGTCCCTCCCAAATCAAATATCTTCTGTAGAGTATCTCATCCCGTTCAGATCTCTCCCAGTCCCAAAAATATCATCCTCTTGTAGATCTCTTCTGCTCTTTCAATGAAATTTCATCCTCTTATATCTCCTACTGCGCAGAGTAGAGGTTGGTGCCGAACGGAGGGAGAGGGAGAGGGATTCTGTTGGTTTGGGCTTGGGGTCATTTGCAGTAAGGGTTTCGGGGTCATCTGCTTTCAAATCATGTTTTTTTTTTTTTTTAAATTTATAAATATTAAATAAATTACATAGTATGTCACGTGACTTGACACGTCATTCGGGAGAAGTCTTCGGGATAAATCTTCGGTAACTGTAGAACTACTCTATTATAGAAGTTGTTTGTTTTAGAAATTAGTTTGACGTAAGCAACTGCGTCACATATTATTATTATTTTGTGAGATGAAAAATATGAATTATTTATTATATTTTATATAAAAATTAAATAAAATTATAATTATAAAATAAAATAAAACGAGATAAAATATTTTTCTTATTTTGATTTGTAGGCCAACTTTTATATTTTGAAATTAGTTGGATGACATTTATTTATATTTTTTCCGATCATTGCGTCAATAAATTTGAGACTGTCCGTGTATCACAGCAAGTCTTGGTGACCAAGATGGTGTGATTGTTTTCCTTTTAGTCACGAGAGGTTGAGAAAACAGATCAGACAATTAAGTATTTGCTCGATCGTCATACGAATGGCAAAGTCATATTTCTTTTTGTTTGTGCTTTTCATCCTCTACCCCGTCCGAGCCCAAAATGATGATTGTGCTGATTCATTTCGGTGTGGTCGTCACGGCCCAGCCATCCGATTTCCTTTCCGACTCAAAGACCGCCACCCGGACCACTGTGGCTTTCCTGGGTTTAATTTGTCCTGCTCCGATACACACGATACAGTGCTCGAGCTGCCAATTTCAGTCAAGCTTTTTGTCAAAAAGATTGACTACAAATCTCAGGAAATTCAAGTATATCATCCTGATCGTTGCTTTCCAAAAGGGATCCGGCGACTCAATTTATCTTCCTCCCCTTTCCAATTCACAGATCAGTACCTTAATGACTATGCCTTTTTCAATTGTTCCCACACTAAAGGAGAAGAACAGAGTGATTGGAGTGCGATTTCTTGTCTTAATGACCCTAGCTATAGCCACCAAGTTCATGCCTTGAGTACATATGACGACATCTCCGAGTTGCCCACACTACCTTGTAGAAAGATGTATAGTGTTATATCAATTTCATCTAGTATTGTATATAATTTTGATGATATTCTTTATTTGAACTGGTCCAGACCAGCTTGCAGAAAATGCGAACTGAAAGGCATGAATTGTAGATCAATGAATATTAACAGCAGTAGTACCGAATCAGAAATTCAGTGCTTCCCCAAACACAACAAAGGTATCATCTTCTATACAATTACCAACTGTTTACTCAATTTCTTAACAATTTTGCAGGCTTAGCTTGTAATAGATGATCTTCTGCTAATCTCAATATATAGATGATCTTCTGATGATTATATATGTCAAATTAATATTTTACAGGTGCATCGACCAAATTAGTGATCACTGGTAAGTTAGTTATCCCTTGGCTTTTTATATATAGAAAATTTCCGACGTACGTACTAATTAATCGGGGAAGACGTGAGCTCTTGACTTGGTGAATGTTTGATATATATGCAGGTGCCATTTTAGGTCCAACTCTTTTGCTACTGCTGGCCTTCGCACTTTATCGCGTCTATAGCAAGGACAAAGCAGAAAAAGAAGCTACAAGGGATTACAGAAGCTACAAGCCCACGAGATACTTGTATGCTGATCTTAAAAGGATTACAAATCAGTTTACCGAGAAATTGGGTGAAGGAGCCTACGGAACAGTGTTCAAAGGAAAACTTTCTAATGAAATCCACGTTGCCGTGAAGATCTTGAACAGTTCCAAGGGAAATGGAGAAGAATTCATAAATGAAGTTGGAATAATGGGTAGAATCCATCATGTCAATGTGGTTCGCTTGGTTGGATTTTGTGCTGATGGATTTAGACGAGCGTTAGTTTATGAGTTCTTTTCAAATTATTCATTAGAAAAGTTCTTATTTTCAGATAATTCTAAGAGCCGTTTTCTTGGTTGGGAGAGACTACATGATATTTCTCTCGGTGTGGCAAAAGGAATTGAATATCTACACCAAGGATGTGATCAAAGAATCCTCCATTTTGATATCAAACCTCATAATGTTTTGCTAGACCAAAACTTTATTCCAAAAATTTCTGATTTTGGTCTTGCAAAGTTGTGTTCCAAGGATCAAAGTGCTGTATCTATGACCACAGGTAGGGGGACCATGGGTTACATCGCACCTGAAGTGTTCTCTAGAAACTTTGGGACTGTGTCTTATAAAGCTGATGTTTATAGTTTTGGAATGTTGTTACTTGAAATTGTTGGAGGGAGGAGATCAAATGTTGACATTACGTCGGAAAATGCTAGCCAAGTTTACTTTCCAGAATGGATTTACAATCTCTTAGAACAAAAAGAAGAGTTGCGAGTTTTTATCGAGGATGATGGAGTATGAAAATTGCAAAAAAACTTGCCATCATTGGACTTCGGTGCATCCAGTGGCATCCAATGGATCGTCCTTCTATGAAACTTGTGGTTCAAATGTTAGAAGGAGAAGGAGATAAATTAATTATGCCTCCTAATCCTTTTGCCTCCCCAGGCCCTACAAGAATACGTGCACGGAAATCTATGACGCATTTAGGCCAAGAATTGGACGTTATCCCAGAATTAGATTAAGTATTAGGAGTTTGTTTTGAAGATATTGAAATTATGTTGTAGTTGAACATTATTACTTTTGATGTTGGAATGGTCATAAAGGAATTCAAAGTTGCTTCTTATATATGAACTCGATATGATCATATTTGTTTCTAATAAAATATGGTAGTTCAAAAGGAGCTAATTGATATTGACTAGTACTCTTATGGTAGACACACTACCTTAGTGATGTCTATCAAGATTTCCATTTTGTATTGTATAGTTGTAACGCATAATGCATGACCCATTAATCATTAATGGCGGTGACTCAATGATTCTAATTAGTTGTTTGTCATATATTAAGTTCTGAGTTCATATCCAATTATGAATTCACCTTATACTGTTATTATTAACCATCTAATTAAGGATTCATTAATTAAATTATCAGGTAATTATGAAGTTTAAGTTATGGCTCAAATATGACTTGAGAGAAAGTCTACGACTTTCCGTCTTCTAGGTCCCTCCTATTTGATTCTTAATAGATACTTTTATGCGGGTATTAAAACTTTTCATAATGCATGCCATGTACTTGAATAAGCATAGTTCAATTCATATTAATATTACGGTAAGAATTTCAAGCTAGCTTTCACTTTGTCTAATTGTGAACTAATAAATCTTCGAGAGTAGAGCTTGTTTCCAATTAATTTTTTTTTTTCTTTTGAAATACTCGCATCCTTGAAGGAATTAATCAAAACTTAGAACGAATTGGTTAAAAGAATAAAGCAAAAGTTGTGGACTAATCGTAGACCTTATCTTTCACTTTGTTTTTATAAAAAAGATGAAAACGCATGACAAAGTTATTGTAATGCAAATAGTGAAAAAATATCCTTATGCTAACAAAGCCTTCGCCACCTTGCCTCTGATTCCAACTCTTTAAAATCAAGTGTCATGTATTGCACTGCCACAACCAAGAGGATATCTCCAATCCATAGCCATGCCATCGTGAAATAACATCTCCTACTTGGTGGCCTCCATCATGCACCCAAGTTGGAACCAGGAGTTTACTTCACAGTTTTTTCTGTTCTTTTTTTTTTTATTATTATTTTTTATTTATAATAATAACTTATAACTCTTCTACAATCTATATCATAATCAACTAATGTAAACACGCCACTTCATTAAAAATAAATTTTAATATTACAAGACTACGTGCAATTAAATTTAAAAGATAATCCATTATATATAATATGGAGTACTGAGTATATCATTCATTTAGTATAAGTACTCCAATCACAAATGAAGCAAGAGTCAAATTAATCACATGATAATTTAAAAGACCGAGTCAAATCATGTTAAACCCTTCACATTGGTTTGCAAGTTGGAAGTTTCAGATCAGTCAAATCACGTGGCAACCATATATCATGAATATATGTGTTTGGTAAGTTAATAATTATAGAGTTTACTGTACAACCATCCCTGTTCACGCAACCTCGCGTGAAAGTTGACGTGATTTTTTTTAATTTTTATTTTTAATAATCTTTATTGTAGGAGTGTGGCGTGCAATCAACGAACCGGAGACTGGATAGATTATTCGATAATTATATATGTAGTCCAATTATAATGGGATTACATATATAATTATACATAAAGTGGTTGAGCCCGTCTTCTATGGGACGACGTACGTTGATTATAATGTACTCTACCACAGCTTGCTATTACATCGGACAAAGTAATTTGAAACATGTTGCTTGATTTTCTATTGTCTACAAATAATATTTTTAAAACAAATCCTTATAATCATGCTGTAGTCTTTGAAGACTAACGAATTAATGTGATAAATTATATATATGTCGATTGGGATTATCTAAATCAAAATGAAGAAAAAGTCATTAGGTCCACTGTCATTAGTCGTGCATACTGCGTGGGCTTGAAGAAGATGCCAACGACTAACCGAGCAATATATATGTTTTCTGGCACTCACCGATATCTAGAAAGTTACTTGGAAAATGTTAGGAATTTATAAGATTGTGTAAACAAATTAAATTGTATTTGTTTAATTTTATTCAAACTTAATAGAGTTTGATTTCTTTTTTTAATTATCAACAAATTATATTTTATATTTAGGAACAGTTTATTTTACCGAGTCAGTTTGAGCTCATTCAGGAAATTATAAAGTCATTTCTATATATCAATATATAAATAAATGAATATTAAAATCATTGCTACAAAATTATAAATAAATGAATCACCTAGCTGTAGTGAAAATTGTACGTGACCTGCCCATTGCTAATTGATAATTAAATGACATACCAATTAGAATAAAGAGATAGAGTCGGGCTACACTGCGCCAGCATAGCCCGCTCAATTTGACTCTTTATGAGTAGGGCTACTCTGCGTAGTCCGCTCAATTTGACTGCCGTTAGGTCAAATTTAATATTTTATTTTTTAAATTTTTTTATCATCTTAAAATATTTTTAAAATATATAAATAGGAAAATACTTTAACCATAAGGAGATTATACAAAAATAAAGTTATAAACTGATGTGGTTTGAAGTGGTATGTTAGATTGTAAAGTTATTTATTATAAAGTAGATCTAAGGGATTTTATAAAAACATGTTAGTTTGTGTGTTTATTTTGTGTAATCTTTTTGTATCTATAGCAGTTCTCATATAAAAAAAATATCAATACACTAATAGTCACTTTCTTAAATATTAAGTAAAAAATAAAATAAAAAAAAAATTAAAATATGAAATGTCTAAAAATGAAGAGATAAAATGAATGAACTAAGTATCATTTTTCAAATAGATATAGATAATAGGGTGCGTACGTTGAAACTCGCAGAGGAAAATTAATATATATAAATATATATATATATATATTAATTTTGGGTGATCAGTGCAAATCGTAGGCCTAAATCATGCAATATTACATAAAGCTCATCATAATTAAACCATAAAGATAAGGGAGTCTCACTGGGCTTATAAGCTCGGCCCACAAGGAATCATGATCAGCATTCTGCATTTGTCATATGCAAGCGCACGTGGGCCTTACTCATATTAGATTAGATGAGATAAAAAATAATGAGTAGTAAGATAATTTTTAGATAATAGTAAAAGAAAAACTCTACTCATCATCTTCACACTACATATTACACTTAATTTTTTAATTTTTTTTTCTCTTACTAAATTTGTGGTAGATAAATGATAAGTAGAAGAATTCAATTAGTTTAGGAAGAATAAAGAAAAATAAAATAAAATAATATTTTAAAAAATAAAAAATAAGTGTGGTGTGTGGAATGATGAGTAACAAAACTCAATAGTGAAATGATATAAGTTAAGATTTTTATGAAATTTTGAAAAATGAGAGAAAACAAGTTGAATAAAAATATTATAAAGTTAAAAATTATTAGAATATAATTGTTATTTTGATATTTGAAAAAGTTAAATTGATTTTTGTATTTTGTTTGAAAGTTTAGAAAAGTTGTAATGATTAAATAGTGATTAGATGAAAAGTTGAAATTAAAAAATATTTGTATTTGAATGATCTTTAGATATTAAGATAAGGTGGTTTGAAATGTTTGTGAAAACCAAGTTAGACTATTTGAAAGCCTCCAAAAAAGTAGTTTGAAGCCCAAAGTCCAACTACAGTAGCCCAGATCCAAGATGCTAAGGCCCGTAGTCAAGCTGCAAGTTGCTTCCCTCTTACAGCAACTACAAGTCGCCCAGACAGATGAATTCACTTGTATTTTTATCCTTAGATATTTTTCCTTTTATTCTTTGTAAATACCTTTAGATAATGAGTTGTATTCTATTTAAGGAAAAGATATTCTGTTAGGTTGTTAGACCAGACGTGTATATGAGGCACGGCATCCCTGTATTCTTTTTACATTGAAAATGAACAGTACAGAAATTTCAGTCCTCTCTATGCGTCATGCTCTCTGCACCGTAGTGCTTCTTCTCGCTTTTTTGTTTCCTCACATGGTATCGAGAGCCTGAGAGCATTCATCCATGGAAGACCCACCTAAAAACTCTGCCGATTCTGAATCCCACCACCCCAATTCTTCCTCAGTTCACACAACCATAAACCCAAACACCTTTCGTGCCAACAATATGGCATGTTTTCTAAATCTTAGTGATCCCGACAACCCATTTCGCCTAGACAATGGTGACAATCCTGTTGTTATTCTCGTCACTGACTTGCTCAAAATTGACAATTACGCCACTTAGTTACGAGCCATGTGCCGCACCCTCCGTGCCGAAAACAAAGTGGGTTTTATCACCGGTGACATCCAACGACCCACTGACCCATCAGACCCCTTGGTTGAGCTTTGGGGCAGTACAACGACATGATCATTTCTTAGATTCAAAATTCCATCAGTTCCTCCATTAAATCCATTGTTGTTTTTGTTGATGATGCACAGGATATATGGCTCGATCTACAGTACCGCTTCTCTCAATAGAATGGGCCACGCATATTTCAACTAAAGAAAACTCTTGCCAACCTTCTCCAAGAACACGACATTGTAAGTGTTTACTATGGTAAACTTAAAACATTATGGGATGAGCTTTCCATTTATGATCCTATTCCCATATGCAATTGTGGTACTCTGACAACTCTTTTGGATTGTTATCACCGTGACTGTGTGTTTCAAATTTTAATGGGCATGCATGATACCTACTCTAATGTTTGTGATCAAATCATGCTTTTAGATCCTATGCCTTCTGTTACTATGGTTTTCTCACTGATACGACAACAAGAACGCCAGCATCAACTCATTCACCATGCCCCAACCCCTGACTTAGTGGCCCTTGCCATGAAAAAGCCCTTTACCCCTGAAAAAATTCTCATCTCAACCACGACCTAACCAAAAGAAAGAGAGACTTTATTGCATTCACTGTAGATTTACAGGCCATTCCCTTTATACTTGTTTTAAGGTAGGAAATGCTGAGGCCCTTGTATGTTCTCATTGCCATTTGACAAGACACACAGTAGAAAAATGCTACAAATTACATGGTTATCCACCGGGCCACAAACTTTTCAACAAATCTCCTAATACTTCAGTTTTTACTACCCAATCGACCATATCCCCACCTCCACCACACGAGGAAATCAGTGATGACAAACTTGGTTTAACCAAGGCACAATTTTAGCAACTAATGGCTTTACTTCAGCCAAGGGAGTCCTCTATTGCTGCTCAGCATTCGGCTAATCAGATTCAGTTCAAGTTACCTCCTCTAAATTCTAGTTTCTCTGGTATGCCCCTTTGCTTATCCATTCACAAGCACATTACATTGCAATCCAACACATTTCCTTGGATAATAGACATGGGTGTAACAGACCACATGGTCTACTGCCCCTCATTGTTCACATCCATCACAGCACTTGTTTCCTATTCTTTAAAATTACCAAATGGAAGTGAAGGTCCTATCACTCATATTGGTAATGTTCAAATCACCAAAACAATTTGCCCCACTGAGGTTTTATGTGTTCCATCCTTCACCTTTAATCTCCTTTCAGCTAAGAAACTTGCCACTTCTCTCACTTGCTGCCTTGTTTTTTTCTCTAATTTCTACTTTTTCCGGACTTTCTCTCTTGGACAACGATTGGGAAGGGTGAAGTGAGGCATGGCCTCTTCCATTTGCTACAAAATAAAGTCTCTCCTTCAAGCCTAGCCACAACACTTTCACAGCTTTCAAACACTTCCTTTATTGTTTTAGCTTCTTTTGTAAACAATGTTGGTGTCACTGACCTTTGGCATTATCGCCTAAGTCATCTATCTTTTCTTTGTCTTCGTTTGATCATGGATCCAATATCTCTTCTCTTAACAGTAAGCCTTTTTGCATTTGTCCAATGGCTAAATTGCATTACCCTCCTTTTCCTACTAGTCAACATCAAACATCTCATTCTTTTGAAATAATACATAGTGATATATGGGGACCTTGCTCAACAGCTGCATATGATAGGTCCAAATATTTTTTTAACAATAATGGATGATTTCACTAGAAGTACATGGCTATACCTTCTTCAAAATAAATCTAAAACCAGAAAATGCATCGAGTCTTTCTACAATCTTGTTGAGACTCAATTAAATCTTCAAATTAAAATTTTAAGATGTGACAATGGGGTGAATTCCAAATGACTGAAATTTTTAATACTAAAGGCATCATTCACGAGAAAAGTTGTGTTGCCACCCCCCCGACAATATGCGATTGTAGAAAGAAATTACCAACATTTATTGAATATGGTTTGAGCATTGAAATTTCAAGCTGGTATTCCACATGAATATTCAAATGACTGTGTTTTAACAGCAACATACCTTATAAACAAGACACCTAGCCCACTTCTTCAAAATAAAACACCATATGAGCTTTTATTTAATTTTCCATCAACCTATGCTCATATGAAAATATTTGGCTCATTGTGTTTTGCTTTTACCCTTTCCCATAGTAGGAAAAAGTTTGATCACCGAGGTCACATATGCATTTTTCTTGAATATCCATTTAGTGTTAAAGGTTACAAGCTTCTTGATCTTGAAACCAAAACTACCTTCATTTCTAGGTATGTTGTATTTCATGAATCAATCTTCCCTTTCCATTCAATGTCTTCCACTACTAACCATCCAAATTTGGTTTTTACTAAACCTCTACCGAACTTCCTTGATTTTCTAGCTTCTACCTCTAACTTTAATCCTAAACCATCCACAAAATCTGCTGCTCCTTCACCAACCACTTTACAATCTGATTCCCTCCCTCATCTAGAACCTCATCTTCATATTTCTCCCATTTCATGTTCTACTCCTACACCTCATCCTCGTAGGTCAACTTGGCAAAGGAGAGCACCTTAATATTTGCAATATTTTCAATGCAAATAGGCCTCCCTCCATGAACTAGCTCAATCTTTGTCCAAGCTCTGCACAGCAACATTTGGTACTTCCCATCCTCTAGATAAATATCTCTCATATCAGAAATTTCATCATTCTTTTAGTACTTTTTCAACCACCATCTCTACTGTTTCTGAACCAACAACTTATAAGCTAGCTATAAAACATCTTGGCTGGTGCCAAGCTATGGAAACTGAATTAACTGCCTTATAACAAAACCAAACTTGGATTATCACTGATTTACCTCCTGGAAAACTAGCCATTGATTGCAAGTATGTGTACAAGATTAAATTCAATTCTGATGGGTCTATTGAGAGGCTAAAAGCCAGACTTGTTGCAAAGGGATTCACGTAACAAGAAGGCATAGATTACACAGAAACTTTCTCCCCCGTTACCAAATTAGTAACAGTTCAGGTCCTCCTTTCTGTGGCTGCAATACAAGGCTGGTCATTACACCAATTTGATGTTCACAACGCCTTTCTCTAAGGTGATTTAGAAGAGGAGATTTACATGAGAAAACCCCCAGGTTACACTAAAGGTGGACCTCATCAAGTGTGCAATTTGGTTAAGAGCTTATATGGCCTTAAACAGGCCTCGAGGTACTGGTACTCCAAATTTTCTTCATCTCTCATTGATTTTGGGTTTAAGCAATCTAAAACTGACTATAGTCTCTTCACTAAAGTAAATGGTGCTTCATTAGTGTATGTTGGCGACATTATTGTGGCTGGTAACTGTCAAAACTCCTTTGCATCAGTCAAACAGATTTTTCACACTCAATTTAAGATAAAGGACCTTGGTTGTTTGCGTTATTTTCTTGGTTTAGAAGTTGCGTGATCCTCTAAAAGAATACATTTATGTCAACGAAAGTATGCCTTGGACATACTTTCAGACTCGGGTAATCTTGGTTGTAAGCCACTGAAATTGCCCCTTGAACAGAATTTTAAAATGAGGAAGGATTCTGGGTAGCCCCTTTCAGATCCTAGTTCATATCGAAGGCTTGTTGGACATGTTGTATCTCACAGTCACAAGACCCAATATATGTTATTTTGTCCAACTTTTGAGCCAATTTATGGACCAACCTACAACCTCACATTTATCCACAGCTCACAAGATCTTTCGATATCTCAAATCAACCCCTGGTCAAGGAATATTACTGCCCTCCACATCTCAGTTACAGCATAGAGCCTACTGTGATTCAGATTGGGCCTCATGCCCCGACACACGTCGATCCATCACAGGTTACTGCATTTTCCTTAGAAATTCTATTATTTCTTGGAAAAAAAAGAAACAAGCCATGGCCTCTCTCTCCTCAGTTGAAGCTGAGTATCGCTCCATGGCTTCCACATGTTTTGAGCTCACTTGGATCAGATATTCACTTACTGGTTTGCAGGTCTCACATCCATAAGCTACCTTGCTTTATTGTGATAATCAAGCGACTTTGCACATAGCTGCCAATCCAGTGTTTCACGAAAGAACGAAACACATCAAATTGGACTGCCATCTCATCCAAGACAAGATTCAATATGCGATTGTAGAAAGAAATTACCAACATTTATTGAATGTGGTTTGAGCATTGAAATTTCAAGCTGGTATTCCACATGAATATTGAAATGACTGTGTTTTAACAGCAACATACCTTATAGTTTTTAAAGTTAAATAAAAAAAATTATAAAGTTAAAATATTGTTAAAATATAGTTTTTAATATTATTTTTGTTTTGAAGTTTGAAAATGTTGAATTATTTTTTATTTAAAAGTTTGAGAAAGTTGTAATAATTATTTTTTAAAAGTTGTAATGATTAATTTGAAAATATTTGTATTTAAATAATGTTTGGAAAGTGGATGAGATGAGATTAGATTAGAATTTTGGAATGAAAACATTTTTCAAACAAGCCCTTAGTAACTAAGCCCATCCATTTTCTTCTATAAAAAGTAATGCAGCCCATGTTATCTTTTGACAGATGGGCTTACTTTTTGGGCCATGAGGCATACTATATAAATGGGTCTAGGCTAGTGATGGCCCGTTATCAATTGCTAAGGTACGACCATCACCATAACTCATATCTCCAGCTTGTCTAAAATAAAATTTCAAAAGAATTGTTTGCAGATAAATATCTTGAAAAAGAATTGGACAAGATTTTCGTTTGTTCAATTTTACTGGATGTGTACAAAGAGCTCTCTAAATCTTTTAGAAATTGACACTTATAGAAAGGAGTTCTTTTGGCAAATATAAGTGTGTGTGTGTGTGTGTACGAGTTAGATATATATTTCCCTATATGTCTGTATAGTTTGAAGTATCAAATTATGTAATTAAAGGTAACCAAAACTAGAATTAGGACTAAAAAAATTGAGTTATTTGAGTACCTTGGCAGAATAGATTTGTGTTGATTATCTATCTTCCATTCCAAATATCAAGACCTAAATATTTGTCCTACTTAGAATGAGAGAATCGGTCATTTGTGAGGGCATACCACAAATTTGGGGTCTATGGCATGCATTACCAAAAGAGGTGATGTGGGAAGAGGAAAACATAGATCTCTAACTTCTACATTCTATGAAAGTCTTCCTTTTCTTTTTTTCAAAATGATAGAAAAAGAATTATTGTTTTCATATAAATTACACGGCTTTTGCTTTTTTAGCTATGAAATCTAATTATTTTTCTTGTACCATGAATTTTTATTGTCACATTGACCAGACCAAACAAATCGAACAACAAATAATATAATCCAAAATAGCTTTGCTACTTTACAACTGTTTGAAGGAGACCTCCAAACATGCCCCCTAAAATAAGTGTGAGTATAGGTCAAATTTTGCCATCATGTTGTACTAGGCTTCCTCGAAGAACAACCAGACAGCAAATTCTACTATCACATCAGATCAGAAAGAAAGACATACAATTGAAGAGGGCGGTAATGGGTGGAGAAGCACATGTCCTGAAGAGGATTCCCCGCATTAGATTCCCACAAAGACACCCTAAATCCTTTGCTTCAGCTCTCTCTCTCTCTCTCTCTCTCTCTCTCTCTTAATTCTCATGTTTTTTCCTTCTTTGCTCTGATTATTATAACTTTAATTTGTTATCAACAATTCTCTCGCTAGAAGTGATTGAACAGAAATCCAGCTTTGGTTTGTGCATGTTGCTTTTATTTAGAAAAAAATAAAAATAAAAATTGCATTTTTTTTGCTTTATATATATTCAACGGAACATTATTTTGCTTTTATTTTTATTTTGAAAGAAAAAAGAAATTGTATAAATTGTAAATTTCGTAAATATTTAATTCGGATTGGTTAATTTTCTCTCCAATTGTAAGCATATCATGAACTATTGAGATGGATGAGCAATTTGCTACCAAGATTGGCAGAAGGGTAATGAGATGTCTTTGAGCTATTTCGTGAAAAACCAATGGTCCAAATTAGATGGCATATTGTTTTTTTTTTTCACCCAAGATTGAATGTTAGGTCTTCTAGTATTGCAGTGGGGCATTACAAGGATAACTGGAGGTCATAAAGGGCATGGTTTGAGAAGAATGTGGGAGCAATGGTATCATTGAGAAGAGTGGGTTTCATAGCCGTTCCAATAATATATGGTTCATTGAGGATTTCCTCAATTTAACTCGATCAATTATGAGAAGTTAGAGCATTGGCATCCGGCTCCCTATATGTTCTTCTTCTCCAAATTTTGAGATGCAATTTGGGAACATTTTGCATGTTGTCCTCCCATCCAATTCCTTATTTTAGGGTTGGTGTTTATGCTTGCTACAGTCGTTCCCAATCTATGGGGAACCACTGTACATCCCCTTTTCTATTTTTAATTATTTTTCCCTGTCCCTCTCTCTCTTTCCCTCTAGCATCTTAATTGTTATTGGCTTTCTCTCGCACTGGTCCATCAACGGCAGCCCCTTCGACATTGTTCATGATCGGAAAACTTTTGTCTCACTAACTCGCACAAAAACCTCACATAACCATTACATCTCTCACACACACAATCCCTGCCTCTTATATCATCAGCTCTGAGAGAAATTTTGTGCACGATCTCGTTTGTGCTCTACCATTTTGGGTTTCTGTAACTCCATTGTTGACTGTTGAGGTAGATCTCGAAAACCCTAGCCCACTATACCAAAATGGTTTCTGTGTATGCTTCTCTAAGGTTTCTATAATGGCGATTTTTTACAGGTTTTGGAAAAACAATTGTAAAATGAGTGACCAATTTGATGTGTTCTGTTATTGAATCTAGCTTTTCCATTTTAGTGTGCTACGAATTTGACATGCTGTTTTGTTTCACTGTAAGTGAGCATTCCATACAGATTCACTGCTAGTTTGATTTCTGGTTTGTGAAATTTATGTGTTATGCTATTCAATCTATTTGACATTTCAGTATGTCTAAAATTTGACATAGCAGATAGGGTTTAACCGGTCTAGTTTTGGACATATTTTATAACTGAACCGGTATATACTGGTTTTGAGTTTTGAAGAAACGAAACTGGTACACCCCTAAACTAGTACTTCCAATTTTACCGGTTCCGATCCGATTTTTCTGGTACATTATATAGTATATATATATTATAGCATATAATAATATAGTAATAATATATTGTAGTATATTATAATTATATTATAGACTATAATGATAGATTATAGTATATTATAATATATATGATATATTATAGCATTACTACTAATACAATAGACTATAGTGATAATATATAGTTATTTATATAGGATTTTAAAACTTAATTTATATTAATTAGTAGTTTATCATATAATGCAAATTATTTTATATATAATATAAAAAATCATATAAAAATATTTTATACAATATAAAAAATTAATATATATATAAATGAATCGGTTTGGTTTGGTGTTAGAAAAAGAAAAATCAGAACTAGACTGATTTTGATCAGATTTGATAAAAATGGAACCGATACTAGACCAGATAGAACCCACTGGTTCGGTTCGGAACCAGTCCGGTTTACCGATTTACCAGTTTTTTTCACCCCTAATAGCAAATACTTTGTTTCATAATCAGTGACCAAACCATACAGATTCACTGCTTCCTTTTCGTTTTTTTTTTTTTTGTAAACTTCATGTCTAATTTATTGAATCTAGCTTGACATTTGATTCCTATGAAGAATTTCACATGCAGCAATAATGTGCTTTGTTTCACTATCCGTTACCTTGCCATTGACATTGTACTGCTTGTTTGATTTCTATTTTGTGTAATTGCTGTGTAATTTATTCAGTCAAGCTTTCCATTTCACTCTATGTGTAAATTAAGATGCTGATGTAGTAGTTAAAATCAATGAGGTTGCCTTTTTCAAGTAACTTCTTGTGAAATTCATGTTTTGTATACTTTCTTGGGTTTATTTAATCTAGCTTTACACGTATGATTCTATGAAGCTTTCCACATGCTTATGTGCTTGGATTTTCACATGAAAGTATTTTCTATTTGGATAAATGTTCTGTAATATATTCAAGTGAGCTTGGCATTTTTTCCTATGAATAAGTTTGGTAACTTTTTCTATTTTTAGAGTTAAAAATCATAACTTTTGTGAATTGTAAACTTTGGTAACACTACAAGGAATAACGTCTTTTACGTCGTTTTTGGTTTTGCCGCATCAGAAATCGATGGGAATGTCAGTTAATTACGACGAATTTCGTGTCGCCGCCGAATTATTGCGCGGTTTTGGACTAAAGGCGCGAGTCAACAGTTGGAACAGTCTATTGTGGCGATGTTGAATATATTGCGGCGACTTCCATCGTTGCAAAAATTTATATGTTTCGCGACGCTCTTGTAGCGCTGGTAATATTTATTTTTACGGCGAGATTAAGTCACACCGCCGTAAAAAACCATTTTATCTCCTTTCTCACGAACACATTTCCCCCCTTCATTCCCACCATCTCCACCCCTAATTGATAGAGTAGTTTCCATTTCCCATTCCCGAAAGGAGCAGTGCGTATATTGGTGAATAGGGTTTTCGTCTTCAACATTCTTTGGTGAATCTCGCCCTCCCAAGGCCCACCACCTTCATCTCTCTCGCGGAAACGACGACGGTTGTAGGTAATTTTCAGTTTTAAGTTTCGCGGGTTAGGGTTTCTGCAATTAGCATATGAAATTCGTTTATGGTTTTACGTCTGGTACCCTTAATGTACCCTTAATCTAGTTGTATGGCCATTTATTTGAAGTTATGTGATTTGTGCAAGACTTGGAGGAAGGGCTCTAGATTGGGAATCTGTATGAACAAGCGTTGATGACCAGGGTATTCTGCCATCGATTCCCATCTCAATCCTGAACGACGGCCATTGGCACAATTTGAATTAAAGGTATTTCATTTCTGAACAAGGATTTTTGCGAATCAGTTGATTAAAAATGCATATAGTTGCTCTTTATCTTCTTTCTACTTGTATTCGTATATGGATGAGCCATTTAAACCTTCATAACCAAAACATATACCAGAAAGAGCATTAAATTTAGTCCACTTACTTCCTTTTGAGAACTCATTTCTTGCATGGAAATCGATGGTTGATCCATATTAGTATTATGTGTTGTGACTTGCATTTAATAACCTAGATCATGTTATATCTATATATACAAAAATCTTAACTATTTTTAAACATGGAAATTTTGAAACTGCAATTGTGAAAAGAGCAGAGCAATATATATATATATATATTGGTACTTTCAGGGACTGGAAGAAGATACCCAAATGTCCCAGTAACTAGTGTAATTGGAATGCCCTAATTATCGTTCTGCAGTACTGGAGTAGGGTCCCAAATGTCTACTGAGATTCTCTCTGTCATTTGCAGCTAGTTGTATTTACATATCTGGTTGTATATAGATTGAGTTCTTCTAAAACGTACAAATTATTTTAGTATGCATATTTATTTTCTTATTTTAATATGTAATACAGTAGAATAGAACCAGTGAGCCTATTTCAACTAATTGTCTGCAATACTACGAATCCAATTGTCGCTATTTCTTGGCTGCAAGTACAGGCTTGTGGAAGAGGTAACTGAGCAATTTATTGATCTATTTACCTGCAAAATCTTGCTCTGTCACCCCCTTCTAGGGGAGAAAACTTCACTGTCGATCTCATACTGCATCATGTTGATCATGTACGTGTAGCTAGCAAATTAGCATTTACCAATGCATGCCTCCCATGCATCGAGACTCCAATTAATTCCCCTTCTAATTATTAAGACACTAGTACTGTGAGTACTGATAGCTCTCAAACTTTTTGGAACAGATATATATAGGATATACCTCCAGCTACTGGTCTGATTCATTTTAACTTAAAAAATTAATTAAATGTTTCACAATATATATGTGCATATACATATACATACTACATGCTAGCTGCACTAATCATGCATCGAAGCAGTATGTTAACTTGGCTATCTTTACGTACATACAAGTATTAGTCCTGATCAAGGACGTACATACATTGGCCATCCATCCACTACTAATATATATTCAAGCTGGAAGACATATATATATATATGCATCTTAATTAATGTGGAACGTTTTTCATGCTTGTGTGTATAAATAAATATATATATATATATATCAATTATCGGTTCAGCACTATGTACGTAGTTGGATAATATTAATGACTTTGGCGAGCATATAAATTAAATGATAATGAACTTATATATACGTACATACTCTGCAATTTTCTTACCTACCTACTGTATATATATATATATATCAGTACCACTAATTATAACTCTTAAATATATCCATTCTTATTTGTTCAAATGAATTATGGAATCAGTGTTTGTGTTGTGTGCTTATTCGATTAAAATGAATTAGAAGGTACTAATATCTTTCAATGCACAAGATCTCTATTCTCTTCGTTGCATGTCAATAAATCTAATTCATTTTCAAATTCTGTCGGGGTACTTACACTCAAATATCCTAGAGAGACAACTTTTTTATGAGTTTCTTTGATTCAAACTGCTTTCTATAGTTTTTGCCTTATTCCCCTTTTATGATTGTTCTTCTTTTCCTGATTTTGTATGAAGCATGTCATTCTATAGCTTCTGCCTTATTCCCCTAAAAGAATACTGGTTTTTTTTCCTGATTTTGTATGAAGCATGTCATTTCTTCCCTTTCATTTGAAGCATGATACACATGCATTGTTTGACTTTCCACAAGGGGATATTCTTTATAATAAACGTATGATACACATAAACAACCTCTTTTTGATGTTTAATAGATGATCTCAACTTTATGACTTGTGTTAGCTAGAAGTTGCTATTCAACATCAGGTCTGGATTATTGATTGATATTATATTCCTTTCTAGCTTTCTACTTAACTCCATTCCAGATTTTTTATTGTATTTGAACGGGCAACATGGTGCCTTCAATTTCTGCATCACACCCATTGCGAACTTTTCTGCTAAATCATGTTATATTTTGCGTTGGTGATGTGAAGGTAAATTATATGCCATATGGTTGTCTACCTTGTTATGCCTCTTCCACCCGAGGGATACATTATTCTTTTACTGTCTTTTTTATCCCAGTTTTCAAATATATTTGGATCGAGATCTTAAAAGTCATTCGCTAATGGATGATTGCATCATTATAAATTTCATAATTAATCCTTTTAATTATGATAGAAAAGCAGAACAAACTAGTTGGGGGATTATGCATACTTACTCCACTGACAATCAACTTTGTCCTGATGATCAACATGCATATTGCAGTCAAACCCTGATAGATTATATATTACATACCAGATTGTCAGCTAGCTGGTATGTAATATGAACAAATTAATTATGCTGCTATTGGGTTCAATCTCATGTACAGGGATGCTATTAGTACTTTGGACTCCCGAAACTGTGTGAATGTGTATAAGTGTTGTATTTTATCTTCAAGCTAGTTATTGTTTCACATGTACTTCGTGTATCGTTATTGATTTCTTCTAGTTTTTGGTGAATGCTATTCTTAGTGAATCCTACCCCTTCCATGGTTTTAAACTATGTGGAACAGGTTAGAGAAATTGGTATAATTAAGGTGAAAGTACCTCCGGAATTACTATAACGTACCTTTTTATAGTTTTCATTGCTTTCGTTTATATAAGTTAGATAACTTAGTTTATGATAACAATACCTTACTGAGAGTGTGTTTTCCGGTTTCTACCTATCAAAAAAATGTTTAGGATAATAATACATTTTCAACAATATTTGGCACTAAAGAACTAATCATTGGTTTGCCTCATTTTAGATGGACAAGAGTTGGATGAACTTGACCGATAGAGTTTTATCAACTGAATATGCTGAAGGGGTTAGGCAGTTCCTCGAACTTGCTAGAAACCACGTGTCAGGAAGTGACTGCATTCGGTGTCCATGTCGTGTATGCTGTAATAATGTATTCCTTCCAATACATGTGGTCGAATCTCACCTATTCATATCTGGGATGAATCCGAACTATAAAGACTGGATATTTCACGGGGAAGAGGAAATATGGGATGTGAATGTTGGAGATGAAGACGATCTGGGGGATAGCGATGGGTTTGAATACATTGATGACATAGATGACATGTTACATGACATCAGAGCAGGGACGCATTTTGATGTTACCACAGAAACTTCGAGTTCTTTTGCTCCGACACCTATACCCGAACCCACTACAAGCCCATCTTTTGAGAAACTTTTAGATGATGCCCGACGCCCACTCTTTGTTGGGTGCACCAATTTTTCAAAGCTTTCATTTATTGTGAAGCTGCTACACATTAAAACAATTGGGGGTTGGTCAATCAAGTCATTTGACATGCTACTTAAGTTGTTAAGATCTGCATTCCCGAATGCTATATTGCCTAACTCATATGAGGAGTCACGATCACTACAGCGGGGTTTGGGCTTCAATTACAACAAAATCCATGCGTGCCCGAATGACTGCATTTTATATTGGAAGGAAAATGCAAACAAAAATGTATGTCCTAAATGTAATACTTCTAGGTGGATGTCATCGCCACACAAGAACCGACCAATTCCTCAGAAGGTGCTTCGTCATTTTCCTTTGAAGCCACGCTTGCAACGACTATATATGTCCAAAAAGATAGCAACTAACATGCGATGGCATAAAGAGCAACGATCGAATGATCATATTAATTTGAGGCATCCTGCTGATTCTGAGGTCTGGCAATCATTTGATACAACATATACGGGATTTGCTGAAGATCCTCGCAATGTTAGGCTTGGTCTAGCAAGTGATGGCTTCAACCCATTTAACAACATGGCTAAACCTTATAGTATATGGCCAGTGATCCTCGTTCCGTATAATTTGCCCCCATGGTCATGCATGAAAGACCATTTCTTTATTACGTCCCTCATTATTCCGGGCCCAAAATCACCTGGAAATGAAATTGATATTTATTTGCAACCATTGATCGATGAATTGAATGATCTTTGGGAAAATGGGGTGCCTACATATGATGCCTCGAAAGAGGAAACATTCATATTGCATGCTGCTTTAATGTGGACAATCAACGACTTCCCTGCATATGGTAACCTTTCAGGCTGGTCAACTAAAGGGAAACTGGCATGTCCATCATGCAATGTCGGAACAGAATCAATGTGGTTGCACAATGGGCGAAAGCATTGTTATATGGGACATCGTCGGTTCTTACCCGAGAACCACAACTGGAGATCAAAAAAACGCCCTTTCAACGGTAAAGAAGAGCATCGCATCCGACCTAAATTGTTATCTGGGTTCGATATAAGCAATCAATTACAGCTTCTTGGAGATGTGCAATTTGGAAAGTTTGGAAAGAAGCGGAAACGCCCTCCTGAACACTTGAACTGGACAAAAAGTAGCATATTCTTTAATCTTCCATATTGGTCAACGTTGAAACTTCGCCATAATCTCGACGTTATGCACATTGAGAAAAACATTTGTGATAACATCTTGGGAACCCTAATGAATATTCCTGGAAAAACGAAAGATAATATCAATTCACGCCGCGACCTTTCCGACCTCGGTATAAGAAAGGAACTACATTTGAGGCACAATGGCGATCGGTGTACAATGCCACATGCATGTTTCACATTATACGGAGATGAGAGGAAAACTTTTTGTCAGTGGCTGTCCGATGTGAAGTTCCCAGATGGGTTTGCTGCCAATATTGCTCGGTGTGTGTCTGTACGTGATTGCAAAATCTCAGGATTGAAAAGTCATGATTGTCATGTTTTCATGCAAAGACTACTACCTATTGCAGTTGGTGGGTACTTAAGAAATGATATTAAGATGGCCTTGATTGAACTGAGCAATTTCTTCAAAGAATTGTGTGCTCGAACACTTGATGTCAATGTCCTGGCCCAGCTCGAAGCTGATATCGTTGTAATTCTATGCAAGTTGGAGATGATATTTCCTCCCTCGTTTTTTGATGTCATGATTCATCTAGCGGTTCATTTACCACGTGAAGCCTTGCTAGCAGGGCCAGTTCAATATCGGTGGATGTATCCATTTGAAAGATACCTCGGCAAATTTAAGCGCTATGTTAAGAATAAAGCAAGGCCAGAAGGATCAATAGCAGAGGCATACATTCAAGTAGAATGCTTAACATTTTGCTCAATTTATCTCAATGATGTTGAGACCCGATTCGATCGACCAGACCGCAATGTTGATGCTGGGGACTCAGATGAGCCTAACACTAGCTTCTCAGTTTTTTCTCAAAAAGTACGTCCATTGGGTATGGCAACTTCTCAACAATTAGACGATAAACTCTTAAAATCAGCTCGATGGTATGTCCTCAACAACTGCACAGAGATTGGAAACTACCTAGAGTAAGGATCCTCTAACGATGTTACATGTCAAATTGAGGAATAGAATTTAGTTTCTTATAGTTATATGCATGCTAAGAGCACGTCTCCTCTTTTCTTACTTGTGTGTGCAGTGAGCACTACAACAAGTGTAAGGAAAGTTACCCAAATTCTTTCCATCGTATTCATGAGAAAGAGTTTCCAACCTGGTTAAAGAAACGTGTACGTCCTCTTCTTACCTGGTTAAAGACTCATATGGGAGTGAAACCATGGAAACAACCTTTCTAACTATCAATCTATGCTCCCTCATCTATTTATTGCAGGTCCAAGATTTGCGTACATTGAACTCGGCTGAGGTATCTGATGATCTATATGCACTCGCATGCGGTCCTGACCCCTGGATTGCATCGTATGCTGCTTGCATTGTGAATGGTAAAAGGTTCCACACAAAGCAGCTTGAACAACGGCGTCGTAGTCAAAATTCTGGTGTGTTCGTTATTGGTGACCATCAATCAAGTAGTATTGACTTCTACGGTGTTGTAGTGGATGTTGTGGCGTTACATTACATGGGATGGCGCCGTGTGTACTTGTTCAAATGTGACTGGTATGACGTTGGTGATCGAAGGCGAGGCATTCGAAAAGATAACCATATCACCAGTGTGAATACGGACAGGACGTGGTATAAGGATGAACCATTTGTGTTGGCGTGCCAAGCTTCCCAATGCTTTTACATTAAAGATACAAGTGTTAATGGAAGTTGGCATGTAGTACAGAAATTCATAAATAGGAATGTATATGACATTCCAACTGCACCTTCGTCACCTGCTCATGATTCCGTTCCAAGTGATAGTGATGCCTATCAAGAGGAAGAATCCGCAGATGTATACACATCAGTCGATTGTCCAGATGTTGACTTGGTAGCTCCCTTGCATAGGGATGATGTGGAAACAAGCCCCATAGATGCAACAGAAATGGAGGCAAATGATCAGCAGCCCCAACTATCAGATGAATTTATCAACGACGCTGACCTGGACTCTGTTTCAGAAGATACCAGTAGCGCTCATGAGCAATCCAATCCCTCAGAAGAGATATCCACCGATGAAGATGAAATGTCAGACTAGATCCCTCAGCCTATCTCTAAGAATTGTACGTCATGAGCTTGGTTTGCTGTAAAATCTCATATATATTCTAAAAATCGAATGCTTATGATATGACTTTATCCTTTATGTTGTTATGCAGTGAATGGCAAGCGGCAATGATACAAGGAGGTATTTGATTTTGGAAAGCCTACCATGCAGTTTTGGCTCTCAACAGTGTAAGACATAGAAACTCTTTATATTTTCATGCTTATAATTTGTATTTACTTATTCATTGTTAGTTTTTCAATTTTACTTTTCATTACTGGTTATTAGATTAGGATGATTCATGGTATTCTTCATGGAATAGCAGTGATGTGCCTACTGTGGAATAAGTTGAAAAGATACCTCTCATGAGCTACCTCCTAATTATATATAGACCGGAATACTTTCATATAGGGTTGAATCCCCATGCTTAAATTTCTATTTAAATTTCGAGTCAAATGGGGGATTTGACATAATAATTCCTCTGGCCAGACATGGCAATGAAAGAATCTCATTTGCAGCAGCTCTTAATCACATATGTACTCTGTTTTGCCACTTTGCCATTTCTGTCAGCTCATGTGGAAATGTGTTTGAGGCATCAATATTATTTTAAAATACCTTGAGGCCAAATTAAATGCATTTAGCAAAGGATTTAATGGGGTGAAGTAGGAACCTGTTCAGTTTAAAGCTGGCTTGATATTGAGGCATATTTTTTGGCATGGACTTAACATATTTGTGCTTTATTTTCAAGTCTCTATTAGCCCTCTCATGTGTAGATGAAGAAGATATTTGGTGGTCATCTGGGCATATCAAAAGTAGCTGAAGTACATCAAGAATTCAATGATTGTTGTGTTTAATTTGGAGTCAAGTTGTAGTATCATATATGCATACTTATGTGGAAATGTGTTTGGGAAATGTGTTAGACGATAAACTCTATTTTGCCACTTTGCCATTTCTGTCAGCTTTTGTCAGCTCATGTGGAAATGTGTTTGAGCCTTAATTGAACAATGGTCTTGATTAAAATGTTATAACATATTGATATATAATTATGTTAGTCATGTGAGTGTTTATTGTAAAATGTTACATATCAGATTTAATGTGCTACCTAGGTGATCACATAATTTGAGTGTTTGCATAGAATATTGTTATCTAGAATATTGTTTGCATAACAGATTTTATCATGTATATATAGGTGATGATCTTCAGTGAAAATGCAAAGATTGATTGCATTGATATGAGAATGTGGAAAAAGTATTGATTGGCTAACAATTTGTGAGAAATGTCACAAATCTAGGCTATTGTTAAAAAAAAAATTGTTTAAAAGGATAAGATCATGGTAATTAATTATTGCATTTGAGCCACTCGAATTTTTCCTCGAGATGTCTTGTGTGAAAATGTATTTATTAGCCACGACTTAAACCTTCATGGGAAATAATAGGCTATCTTGTGAGTTTTATCCCACGAGCTTCCTACAACGAAATTTTGTGGGAATAGATTTTTTCCCACAATATAATGCTTTTTGCCACAAAATGATGTTAGGAATCAAGTCATACACCATGCTCAAAGTCAACATCCTTGCATATTCTCAAAATCGGTTCTCAATTAATTACCATGAACACAAGTTTATGTGGCATACCAAGAGGCAAGAAAAAGTCATCCCTCTTGAATGGATTCCCACACCATCTTATCATTTATCCATTTCATATGATATAGCAGTTAAGAGCCTCTCTTCCACTGCTGCTGCAATCTGCAGGCCATCCACCTTTGCGGAAATGATCTTCGCAACCACCAGAAATATTAACTCTAACAATCCAGTGTTTGGGGAGGCCATGGTCGCCAAGTTGGCCATTAAAGAGGCTCTTCACAGAAAATCTTAGAATATAAGTATAGAAGGAGATTGCCAAATGGTGGTTGAAGCTATCAACATTCCCTCTTCTTCTACTGAATGGTCCATCTTCAACATAATTTCAGACTGCTCATCCCTTCTTAAGGCTTTTTAGAAATGGACATCTCAAAAAATTCATCAACACTAAAATCGATGGGTGCTGCACAACTTAGTACAATGGGCCACATCAAATAATGTGTTTGGTAGCATATCCCTTATTGCCTTCTTGATTTCCATAGTGGAAGGGATCCACCTCTGTCTTGAACATATTAGTGTAGTAATTTGTATAAACAATGTGTTCTGTAAGTTCAAAATGATATTGTGTAATTTGTTTTCTTTAATGCTAAAGCTTGCTTAAAAAAAAAAATTCCTATTACGTCCCTAATTGGGCTCATGTATCTTGGTTGTGTCCATGTACAAGATTTTGTGAATGTAATATTATGTGTTAATTATTCTCCAAATGCTAGCCATCGAGATCAAGAGATATATTATTTAACGGTTCATTATTCAAGATCAGGAGATATTTCTATTTTGGCTCTCAAAAGTCAAAAGAGTAAATATTTTACAATGAATCCACACAAGCGGGAGAGTCTGGCGCCAAATGAAATATTTTAAGGTTAAAGTTGTAACTTTAGCATAATTTCCAAATCTTTCTTTGACAGAAAAGTACAAAAGTTGATGGATATCGGTAATGAAAAGCAGAACACTGCATTTTACCATTTCCTCTTGTTTCCTAAAGTTGTCGTCCCTTTTGAGAGTGTGTTTGGGGATTCTGAACATGGGCTTTCTTCATTGAGGCACTGTGAGTGTATATTCTCAGTTTACTTGTGGAAAGCTTCCACTTTTTACAACCAGAGGGACTGTCAACTTTGTGTATTGGGGCATTTACGTACAGGTATGGGAAACTTTTCTGTCCCTCCACTTTATTGTTCACAATTTCATCAGGATGCTTAATAGAGGTCCACTATAACTTACTTTCTATATCTTCTCAGTTTATTGTTTAATTGCTATTGTATTTTTTAACAGCATGTGTTTT
The DNA here is from genome assembly GCA_003123785.1 of Pterocarya stenoptera. Lineage (NCBI taxonomy): Eukaryota > Viridiplantae > Streptophyta > Magnoliopsida > Fagales > Juglandaceae > Pterocarya > Pterocarya stenoptera. The sequence continues at coordinate 4,141 of QEOT01005121.1, read as the reverse complement.
ATTATGGGTGGTGCCTATCATCAAGAGCATGGTATTCAATGTGATAACTTGTCTTCATGTATATTATTTTTCCAAGCTGTGTTTGCAAACAGCTGCTATTGTATTTCTTTTAATCAACATCGTGTAAAAAAATGTGTTTACTTGTCATCCCTCAGGAGAGTGGAAGTGTTTATATATAGAAATATTTAACATGAACATGGTTAAACACTACGGGGTTTCAAAGGCCTTTGGTTTATTACACATTCTTCTTTATTTAATACATGGGCTACACATGTGAAGGGTGGTGTTATGTAGTAAGTGACCACTGGTTTGGGTGTAAGTGGAAGCTTTAAATCTCCATTTGTACTTTCAGGAAACTGGGTTTATACTAAGACAAGATGGCACCAAGTGGAAGAGGAAGAGGGAAGGGTCGCAGTGGAGCCACAACACGAGCAGGGCCTGCATCAATTAGACCACCACAACCTGGTCCAGAACTTGATTCTTGGACTCTTAGAGATGAGCATGTAGGTAGCTCTAATGACTCAACGCAGCCACCAGACATAGTGGTCGAAACAGAGTTTGTTAATCCAAACGTAGCTGCACATACAAGCCGTGATGAGAATGGTAACTTATATTTGGTGCACCCTTTTTATATGACATTAACTGTTATTTATTTTTCCTGATTTTAATGATATAACAGCATACAAATCCCCTACACTAATAAGACTGAATAATGTTACAGTGATGGATCAAGTCTCAGAGCAAATACCCTCTCCACTGGTCCAGGCTATGACTAAACGTGGTCGCGGGCCTGCAAAGTGCACGGAGTTTGAAAAACTTCGGAAGCATGGTTTAATCTCATTGAAAATCAATGATGGGGAAACAGCCCCATGTTGTGAGAATGCCACCATGTTTACCACAAGGGTGACATGGATCTTGAAGCATCATGCTGATATGAGCTATGCTCGCTGGACTGATGTACCGATGGTTGAGAAAGATGAGCTTATAGACCGCGTTCGGGTAAGCTGTCAGAAACTTCTACCTTGTTTAAATCAAGTTTACAATATTTCATCAATATGATGGCTAACCACATACATGTTTAGGCTGATTTCATCTTTGATTGGGAAAAGAAGAATCATCAAAAAACAGTATGGAAACAACTCCGAAAGCGTTTCAATGCTTTCCACCATCAATTGCACAAGAAGTATTTGGAGTTTGCAACTCATGAAGAAGCATTGGCCAGTAGTGGGTCTACTATGGTAGACCCACTGGTTTGGGTAAAGTTGTGTGAGCGATGGGGAAGTGACGCGTTCAAGGTATTGGGTGTCAAATATTTTCTCCATTAATTTCCATTTTTTAACCATTTGTTGTTCAAAGCCTAGCCAAAATTAATTATATGCATATTGCAGAAATTGTCAAAGCAAAATCAAGAGAACAGAAAATTGTTAAAAACTAATCACACGGCCGGAAGGAAGTCATTTGTGCGGATACTAGAAGAAAAGGTTCTTGCTACCTACAGTTGATTACCATACTACAGCTGCTGTCAATTTCAAATTAAGCTCAATTCCTTTTAATAATCAGCATATAATATCAATTAATGATGCAATATGGGCTAACACTTTTGCTTGATCATGCAGCGTTCCACGACATCCAACTTGGTTGATTTCTACAAAGATGTCCGCTGGTCTAACAAAAAGGGAAAGTTTGTGACAGAAGAAGCTGAACATATTTATGTGAGACAACTATAGGCTACCTTGGATTTTATTTGTTTCAGCATTTTATCTAAGCTAGTTAATTTGATGCCAACAATATACAGAAATAGGAGATGAAGTTACTGATTTAATATGCTTGTGCAGAAATCCATGGTTGGAAAGTTCAATGATATAGAACCAGAGCAGCGGACCACAGATGCAGCAAAATCTGTGTTTAGGGAGGTATTAGGTGCACGAGCAGGATATGCTAGAGGATTAGGAGAGATGGTAATACCGGAGACTACTCGGGTAACTGAACATGAACGTGATAAGCAATACGCTGAAGCAGTGGGAAGACATCAAAAGGAGGCTGAGCATTACAAGGAAAAATATGATGAGTTGAGTGGGCATGTGAGGGTACTTTTGGAAAGACAACTTGAGTTTGAAAAATTCATGAACACATACCAGTCCGATAGGCAATCCCAAGGAGAGTCTCCTAGAGAGACTCAGGGAGCTGCCTAGAAACATACTTTGAGAAGCCACTTTTTTGCACATTTTGCCTTTTTGAGATGAGTAAGTATATGGCCAGCTGAGGTCTGCCACATTACTAAAGTATTTTGTTAGTGGCAAGGGATGTTCACATGCAGTGCAGTAAATATGTGTTACAGCTGGGCTTTGTGGTATTTTGGAGGATACTTTTGGCTCATGAAGGATCTCAGAGAGATGCCAAACTGGTTGGGGGATTCTCAGTGTGGATGGATAGGTAATTTCATTTTAAGTCACAATCATTTTTCCATTTCATCAACAAGTTCTTTTTGGGTTATACTGAAATGCCATATAAATCTGATTGTGTTGAATCAGTGTAGTATTCTGTCTTCATAATATAGATACATAGGAAGGGTTAAACTCTTATTAAAAATATGATGGTCAGTACACATGTATTTTGAACTAAGTAGGCTACTTCAGTCCTAGTACAGTTACACAACTTGTATTATAAACTCCACTTATATTCAATTGGAGTAACATAGCAGATTGATATATTCTTTCAATGCTGGTGGGATAGAAAATTCTGGGCTGAATACTTTTCAACATGATCTATTAGTCACTAGTTTAGCTTATATTCTAATCCCAACCAGGATGCATTAAACCTCGACAGATGTAGTACTTTTAAACAAGTTCAGTTCAATAGTGGTGCTGCTATATGATAGCATCAAGAAAATACATGATTGTGGTGGTATTTATATGTATGGAAATTCTATTTATTTTATTAAGGTGCTGAGTATGATAGATGATATGTATGATAGGTACTTAAATTTAAGGTAATAATGAAATAGGTCCAGTTCATGAATTTTCTAGCAATGTGTGTATTATGGGATTGGTATATACACTATATGAAGCATGTCAATTTTCTGGCAGCATGTTAGTTAATTTTGATGTTGAGCAATTAGAAGGTTGCCAATTATTGGTTGATGCCTTGGTGAAAAGCTGCTACACTCGCTAGCTTTGTTATTGTTGTTTCAAGTGGATCAATAAATGGATCAAGTACTGATATTTGTGTTGACGTTAGGCATGTAGGCCAAATTATCCTCTTACCAGAACAACACTAAAGGATCAATATGGTAGTGATTGGAAGGGAAAGTTCCCTGTGAACAGCTGATATGCGAAGGATGCACCTGCCAAATGGATGCTGCCCATGTAATTGTTAGCTAAGTGTGGTAAGTGGGATGTATAAATTTCCAGATTCAAT